>JABUQX010037914.1:20000-62118 GCA_015478945.1 Trachelipus rathkii
TGATAAGACTGGAAGAATTAATTAAGGTTAGAATGAACAAAATTAAGCGATAGGATGATAATTATAGGATAGAGGGATCTCTCTTCTTCGGCACAAGCTGAATGAGTGCATTGCCAGCAGGAATGGAAAAAGTTTACCAAGGCATATATATATATATATATATATATATATATATATAGAGAAACAGGAGTTATATATATATATATATATATATATATATATATATATATATATATATATATAACATATATATATATATATATATATATATATATATATATATATATATATATATATATATATATATATATATATATATATATATAGTATATATATATATATATATATATATATATGTATATATATATATATATATATATATATATATATATATATATATATATATATAAATATATATATACATATATATATATATATATATATATATATATATATAATGTTGAGAGAAACAGGAGGAATACCATCAGGTCAATATGCATTTTTAGTGATGGGCTAAAAGAGAGTAGAAACAACTTATTTAGATGGAATTGCAATGTTAAGCATACACGGGTTGGAAAGGGGTGGAGAAGGAAGAATAGCTCCGAAATCGTCTAAATTTGAATTATATTCAAAGGTTTAAGCAAAGAGTTCAATTATAGCAGAAGGTAAAACGAAAATTGCTCAGTCGGAAAACTTTATATATAATATACTACATACTCCTCTTCTAGAGCTGAGTGCTATAGTTGATTTTTTTTTTCAAAATACAGGAAAGCGAGAGGAAATAAAATGAAAAATCATTAGCTTTACATATGTTATTCTTTTTGATACATAGTCTGCTGCTTCAGCTCAAGTCGTCAGAATATTTTAAGCTGCATGAGCATGGGTTGAGGACAGATGTGTAACTTTTCTTGACAAGCAGTGACTTTTGGAGATTTTTTGAAAGAGAACAAGCACAATGTTTATCAGTTTTTACTGAACCGAAAGAAAATAAAACGTAATTTTTTGTTAGTGAGGAAATAAAACGAAAAATCATTAGCTTTTTTTCTTTTATTCTTTTCTTTAAAAAGAAAATTTATAAAATCTGTTCAAAATTATTACTCATCTAAAATATAATCATAATTATTGAGAGAGGAGAATATAATAAAATATATAAACAGACCTTCATGTTGCAAAATGAATCTGTTCATTACGATGAAGCAATAATAATTCTGTTGGATTGAAACATATCTAACATATTAATTTCTATACTAGTTTAATTTTTAGGTTTATGCGTTTTATCCATCATAAAACTTATAATAAATAAAAACTACCATGCTAGAAATCGAGGTAAAACATATATTCCGTCTCGTCTCCTTGAACCGTAATGAGTTCTTAGTCACCACCTATAGTATAATTTAATATTTATTATAATTATATTATTATGATACCATTTGATAATACACTAAAATTATTAATACTAATCCATCCATCATCACTAAATCATTACATCTATTCATATTATTCCTCCAGAACGGAATAGAATTTTTAATTCAATAAGTCTAAATTAAAGATTTAATTTTGCGTATGTTAATTTCCATATGTATATATTGTGATCGAGAAAAACTTACTCCAAGATATATTAATAATCTTTTCCGAATCTAGTGTTGAATATTTCACAAAACCTTATACTATATATCTTATACACTCACTATTTTATGCCCGTTATTATATAACGGCCTCACCATGGTATAACATCTATATTAATTATTAGTCACGCTATATCACCGTCCCGTGTCGGAAAATATAATTAATCGGTTCAGTTATTCTTTCCTTAGGTTTAGCTTCGTCATAAAAAAAAAGAAATAAAAGAGTAAAAACATTAATATAGAGATAAAAAACATGAGAAAGCGCGCAGCCTAGCTAGCTCAAAGAGATGAGGCATAACTGGATCAGAACGTAACCGTACTCTTACTACTCAGTAATAAACAATTTTTGACATATCTTTATATATAGCTTTTAGACTATATTCCTTAGAGATCCATCTCATCCTCTAACTGCGTTCAGTTAGTATAGAGTTGATTATGTATCCGTCAGTGTTAGAGCGATTGATTTGATTTACGTGTACTGTTTCAGTTTATTAAATTAATCGATATACAAAAAAAATATATAAATCAATATATATGTTCTGCCTGTAGATAAAGGAAAATCGAATGATCATTAACCGCCATTATTCGATATAAACGTAATTGACTTCGAGAGACCAAACACCTACTTAGAGAAATCGATTGGTCTCATGGCTCGTAATTATATTTTAATTAAAAAAAAATAAATAAATAATGGAACGTGTACTAAATGATTCCAATCGTTGCTCCTACTATTATATGTAAAACGTAAACTTCTGCTATGAACTGACCATCCTTAAATGAAATTCAAAAATGTACATTATGCCCGTGCGGAACTGACTGTAAAAAATCTTCTACCAGGGATACGTTTCAATATAAGTACTAAGATATATAGAAATATAAATAGACGATAATAAAGTATCAAGAATTGAATCCTTACTGTGCTTCATTCAGCTTGTCTGAATATATATTATATTTATTTATACTATTCTTATAAATATAAATAAAAAAAAAAAAGAGTATGTAGTATTAATTATACAGTCAAAGAACACTCCATTTCTGAAGTTCAGCAAAATCATTGGTAACTGATATTATTGTTATAATGCATATTTCTTTTTTTGTGTAGAGTAGAGTGAATCTGTACAAGATAAATTTTTTATACTCTATAATTTATTAAAGTGGTGCCATTACCTCCTTGACGTGATCTCAGGGGAGCGTCTACCGCCTTTCCAGTGACAGGGATGCTCACGGTTGTAGCTTTCATGAATCTGTGTTCTATATTCAGCTTTTCAGTATTAACGCCTCTGTAATGTTTTGGTGGCTATATACTAGGAATAAGTTGCTTTGGTATCCCGAGATTAAATTACCCAAAGAGAATATGGTTATGAAAATAATACTATATTTATATATATACTAAAAGCACAAGAAAGAATTATATTATAAAATTTAATATAGAGGTTAAGAAGAGCACAACAGATCCAATAGCATAATCACCTATTAGAATATCTGCATCGGAATCTTACAGTAAAAATAACGGAGCATTTTATCTTGATACCATAATAAATCTGTGACAAATAACTGAGAGAAATATGAATATCCAGATTGAATTCTAGATTCTTGCGTAATCCATATCTGTAGAGGGAGACGCATTAACTTGCCGGGATCTCAGCAGTCAAATTCTGATAACGTCTGAGTAGTATGTTTTTATTCGTTGGGCATAATATATGGTAGAATGTAAGTATGCATTCTCTGTAGAGGATGTGAGGATTTTTTTAATTATATAATAACTAATTCTGACACTATCTCGTTAATTGAACTCTAAAACTGAAATGAAATCACTATAAACCTCTGACACTAAACAAAAAGATGAAGAAAACTACAGATATAGATATCTCGCGAAAAGACTTAGCTTAATTTCGAACATATCTTTCGGGACGAGAAATTATTCGACCTTCTCGTAAGATGCTGAAAAGTAAAAGGACAGAGAAATTCTCCTCCCGCCAGTGGGACTAGTACTGATATCTCGATCGATATGACAATGGGTCTGTGTAATGTTGTATTGTTTATTTGAGTACTAAATCAGTGCTGCTAGGTTGTGAGTGCTGAATTTGACGGCACCGAACTAATGATCCGTCATAGCCAACCGCTCCGAAGGCGACCTACGCGCCAAACGTCCCCGAAATATTCTTTAATTCTTCGGTAGACCAACCCACTCAATTTTCAGATCGCGAAACCGGGAATCCGTACAACACCAACACCCACTAAAGTGGACCCATATAATGAGGCCGCACGAAATTCCAAAACAATCGGAGAAAAAAGCCAATGTACCTACAATAACCGATCACACAGAGAGTTTATAACCGCTATGGCCCCGAACACCCCGCGAAAGAACCCACACCGACCACTAATTCACAACAGCTCATAGAGACTGAGATACATCGAAACGAGATATCGGCAGAAAACTAATAGGTACATACTGGACTGTTTTTTCGTGACATAAGACATCACTATAAAAAAAATATTCTGGAAACAATAATTGCAAGAAGCACAACAAACAAGAATGCTTGACTGATGAAAAAGTTACATTCATTGAAAAAGAGCGTCATTGTGCCACGATTATAGCCTCCCGGAGAGAGGAGAAAATCTAAGGTAAAATATACGTACATAGAGGAGCACATAAGGAGGAAGGCGTAGAACACGGAGTTCAGATCAAAGTTCAGTGACGGTAGAGTAAAAAGGAAAGCTGAAGTACACCAATGTCAAGATAAATCAGGATTTGAAAAAAATATACGTAGAAGGGAGTTTGGATAGAATGTTATAGAAAGAGAGGAAAGCCATAAGTATGCTAAGCCACAATATATTAATGTGGAAATATAAGAATGATAAGTGTTAGGTAGTTGCTATAAACGAAGTATTATGAGGTGGGTTAATCCCTTTAAGAGATGAAGCCTTATCAATACAGATGAAAATAGTAAATTAATTAGATTAAATTGATTAAATTAATATTATAATTAAGAATATATATATATAGAATTTAGAAATAATTATAAATGTACTCCGAGTTCGCTAGTACAGGTATAGACACAAATTTAATGCCACTGAGAGTCATAGATACAGACACTATCGGATAAAACAATATGATATATAATACAATACATCTAGATAACCATATGGTTAGAGATAAATCCCGCTATATTAAGAGAATAGAGAATGTTATTTGTAATAGCTCGAATAGAGTATCTCATTTTCATAAAGTCTTAACCGGCCCATTGGCAATTTTAACAGATGCCAGTGCATTATTAAATTTAACTATACATCAGCCAGATTTATCATGTAGAATTAAAAAATGGTTGCCAATGCCCTTATAATAAATAAATAAAAAAAATCCTTAAATATATGTGGAAAAAACATATCTGCTATTAAAAACTAATTATATAAATATATAAATCAATACTGATACGATCCTTGCGTTGCTTAAATAAATAAAGCTGGAATAACCATTGATAAAACTATAATAAAGAGGAAATATGCGACTAAAGAGTTCTCAAAAGCAATATCCACTGTATAAATATCTACAATAAAGGAAATATGCGACTAAAGAGTGCTCAATAAACGAATTCTTAAAAAAAAATAAACAGTGCACAGCTCACCGTCGACCAAATTATGAACTGTAGATACTTCCCGACCTACGTGTCACAGCTATCCATATAATGAAACCAGTGATATCACATTAACACGTAAAATCAATCCAATTCATCAATACATTTACATAATTACATAATCTATATGTGCTCATCATATTATCCTCCGAACTACGAAAAGTACACTGTAATTATTCTACCAAGTCACTCAAAATAATTCTCAGTAATCGGTATATTAAAACAGTCATAAAGATTAGAAAATAGAAGAAGTGAATAGAGAGAAGACGCAACGAAATAATATAATAGTATAATAATAAGCGATGGAGAAATATGAACTTATATTCAAAAACCGTCCACATCTTATATACTGGCCCCTAATTATACGAGCCTCTAAATTAACTAATTCTACTCTACAAATTAATAATACCCAGTCTTGCGAGAAAATAATATTAAATATATAATATTACAGTTAATGATTCATATATTCCATCTAGGGTTTTTTCTAATCCAAACTAGTAAGAGAAAACAATATAGAGATTAAAAAAAGATGAAGCCGCAAGCCGTTAGCTAAGCAAAGAGTGTAGAGCACTACGAAATCGAGCTATGAAACGATATCACGTTAACATCATCGAACCATTATTATATGTCATCGTCTTTAATGCTATACTTTAGGACTCACTACCTATACCTTAGCGTTTATATGTCGATTATATTATCAAGTTGAGTGTATCGATTATGTCGCGTAGATTATGTCGATATGTATAGTCCGTTATAATAATTAATTAACGAATTAACAAAAAATAAATAATATCCTATATAATACTATAATTTTTAATTTTTAAATAATATATAATATGCATGATCTAATACGAAGACTGAATGATATATACTCAGCGTCTTAAGTCGAACGAGCTAACGAGAACAGCAATCTCTACGAGAGGTATCGTATTTGTCCCTTATGAGGCTTGTATTTACTTATTATAAGAAAATAATATATATTTACAGTATATTATACACACAGGTATCGCGAGTGAGCGAGTTGAGATACTCGTTACAGAGTGCCGACCATCCTGAGATGACGAACTTATTGACATAGTGTAAATAATACTGACAATCTCAATGCATGAAAAGATATGAGCATTGCATGCGAAACTGCGAAGAAATGACTCTTCACGGGAAATATTCGTGTCATAAGTTCACTAGTTATAAAGTGAAAATTGATGATAAGTTACGAATAATACAGAATATTATGATATTAAGTCTCGGTCTCGGTGTATTCAGTACGAATATGCGTATACTTATTATGTTTTTATTTCTCTAATTACGAATTCGTGTATATTATACGTTTAGTTCGTGTATTGTATCGTTTCGCGTTTTTGAGGTTTGGTGTACTGTAGTGTTAAAAGGAGATTACTGCGGTTTAGTCTTGTACTTTCGTCTAGGGAGGAATCCTCAAAGTATATTACCGGGTTTCTTACGCGTATAATCAATCAGTACGTGAGGGACGTATTATCAGTATTGAGGAGATTGCCTCCGAGTGTAAGGCGCTATTTAGGATCAGCTATCTAGCAAGCTTTAGCTTCAGAATACCTGATTGTGTTATGGGGGTATAAGTAATGTGTTTCGTTGGATAAATAACCATTATATGGTTTATTGTAAAAATCAATATATAATTATCTAGTAGATAGTGGAGAGAGGGAGTTTTAGAGAGAGTGTAACATCAGAGCGGCTCTCTGTATATGAGAGCGCATAAATACGCTTTATTCAGCTTCTCACACTCAATTATTGTGTACTTTTAACTACGTGTACAAGAATTACTAATTGGATTGATAGGCGATTCCCAGCGAATAAAATAAGTATTGAACAGGATAGCGGAGAGTATCAAAGCATCATTTAGTGGGACCTCTTGCTCATTATTGCGTGTTAATTAATTTCGATAGTTTTTTTTTTTTGGGAGTATAGAGGTAAATGAATTCAAAGTTAGAGGAAATAAATAATCGATCGATCCCAGAAGATCTTAAACTCTAATCGATACTATAATCACATCTATCATAAATAGTAATAGTCTTAAGAACATAACCTTAATATATCGTCTTTTTTTCGAACGACTTTCTTCGTTGACACATATTTTTCACTCTCTTTACTCTGAGAATGAAAAAGGAAGGTGCAATCTCTCCCATGATGGAATTTAATAATTTGACAAATCTAATTGCAGTGTGTAATTATAATTTATTTTATGTATTTGTATTTATCTAATTAGTGCTATGTTGATTATTATTGAATTAAGACACCGTAATATAATTAATTGACGTCCGAATTGATTAGTCATACTTCGGCTATGTTCGAATCCTTATTTCTTTTCGTGTTATGACATCCATTCTTTTCCAGTGCGACGGTCCTATCCAAACCTGTGAACTTTGGGGCGATCTTGGAAAGCATGTATCCTTCCGTCCAAGGAGTTTATATACCCGCCCCGCCCCGACATAAATCCACGCTCTAAGACATTATTCTCTCTAGTTCGATATAGGAACTAATGTGACTTTGAGGCTTCGGTGACGTCTACTAAGGTCTGAATTCACTAGCTAAACTCTACCTTATATATATAACGTGATGAGCGTGTTTCACAATCTTTTACCGATCGATATTAATCGAATGACAATATAAGTAACCGAAAGCCTGAGTTACGATTCAGTCCATAATACGGATGATAAAGTAGGAATACTGATTTACATGATTCCTTAGTAACAGACAAATAGATTGAGAAATATAAAAAAATAGTCGATATAGAGAATAATATTAATAGATTTATAAATAAGAGTGAAGATGGCATTTTAATGGGGAAAAGGGCATTCATTTGAGACCTGCGTTTTTAGGTGTATGAAGATTTTATTACTTAATGTCTCTATAATACTCAGGCGCTATGAGGAGCGTGTTTCTGGTCTATGAAGAATAAAACTTCTTACTTGAGATCTAACCTGAGCGTCGCTTAGTTAACAGTAAACACAAGGTTCGCCAACTATAATCCACATACAGTAACCAAATCTACTGCAATGTTCTACACTCAGAAAAAAAGAAAATGTTCAAAGATTGTTGACGTTTTAACCTTTAAAAGCTCCCGGTTTCTGAGCGCGAAAAGGTTACTAATTACCTGTTATATGTAAGGAGAAATTAACATATTGCCATCCATTATCTTTAGTTTAATATGGTCACCTATAATTCAAATAAAAGATAAAAAATAATCCTTCGCTCAAAAAACAACTGCCTTAAAAACTAAAATATATTAAAAAAGTCACGTTGGTCCATAAAGGAAGCGGCACGCAGAATATAAGTAGAGGAGTCGGTTACTGGTGAACCTAGCTACCTATGTCACTCCGCATACTACTGGCGTACCTTGTATAAAAACATTTAAAGAGAGTAAAAAACAGCAAAGGCACGATAAGAGAAGTATATATAATTTCCGTAAACACGCCGTCCGGCTCTGCCCAACCGATTCTCCGAATAAATAGCCTCAAGATAACCACTCAATCATCCATCATCATCAATCATTTCCTCCGAACGGAAAAAATGTTATTCAGTCACCAAAAAATTCTCGTATCGTTAATATAAAAATGAAAAGACCGAACGAGAGAACCACGATATTCTTTCCAGACCGGTGACTTTCCAAACCACCTACACACAACTTGCCGATTTAAACGGCCTACATAGCTATCCTACCCATATCCACGATCCCCGCTGTTCGGAAATAAATATCGTCCGTTCTTTCCCTGGTTTTTTTTAATCACGAACAGAGTAATACCATAAGACGAAAACAAAGAGAGACAAAAAGATGATAGCGCTGGCAAAAGAGCTTGCCGTAAAGCAAGAAGATGTTAGCACTTAACGGACCAGAAGCGTAGTACCTTGCCTCAATGAATTATTTAAAGATTTCAACACGGAACTTTTTGTCATCGCAGAGAGCTTTATAGTCTATCCTTTGAGACCTCATCCTCCCTGCCGTTCGTGTAGTCGTGACGGCGTGATGTCCAAGCTTGATAGTCGCGTGTCTAATCGTGTTCTCGATCGTTAATTAAATCAAATATTACAATACTTAGAAAAAAAGAATAATGGAGTCATCCAACTTCTGTCTCGCTGTCCTTTTTGTCCTATCCGATTAGCTAACCACGAAGATAATGTTCGATTTCAGAAAAGTCGTTAGACGTCCAGCTTGATCTTAAGAATAAACTAGAAGAAGATTCTCAAGATCCTCAGTCATTTCTAGAATTGGTTTTCCCATTCTCATAACTTAAGTGTTCAAAAACCTAAATATATAATATATAATTATATATATATATATTATATAATATATATATATATATATTGGCGCCAATGAGACGATGAAATCATTTCGACTCGATTTAATGTTATCACCGGTAATTACGAAGCTTCTGAGACGTAAACACAATCCATCGTATACGATGGTTAAATCCATGGCTCAATCGTTAATAATATAATAAAATTAAATTCAAAAATAATATAATAGGTATATCGGAGATCACAAATGTAGATCTCGGTCCGCCCCATGTTGAACGTAAACCTGCATGAAACGCGAGTCACTATATATTATACGATCTCATAATATGACGTGCGGCTCGAAACAGGTGCGAAATATCTTTACACACGGCGCTAATATAGATTTTAATGTAACTAAGTAAAGTTATATTATCATGATAACTAGAGCCGAATATAAGACAGACACTCTGATATGCGTATTCTGTCAGAGAGTGTTCGAGACGACGAGGAGCAGATAGTTAACAAGTCATTAGAATATTTATTTTTTTTTCTATATTTTAGATATTTAGGTATTGTATAAGTCATTTATTTTGCGTAAGAAAAATTTTTACACATGTTCGACGAATATTGAATATGGAATCTCGATCCGCTAACAGAGACTCGTGGTTACCTCTTTCTCGCACGAGTGGAAGGGATCATCAAGATATAACCCTGGGTCTTCTACCACTGACGCGCGTGATCATCGACTAGAGTGACCGGGTATAAGCCGTTGCAAGTCGCATTACCCTGAATGTGTCAAATCATGCGTGTTCGTAGAACTCCTTAGTGTGTTTTGCGGGATAGAGAGCTATAAGTGTGTGGACGTCCAAATAATCGAGTTTTTAATATGCACGCTCGAACAGTGAGGTTTGAAAAATTAAAATATTAATCCTATATTAAAGTACCTATAGAGAAAAGAAATACTTTCTTATTAAAGGGATATCCCAAGCCCCGGTACACAAACTGATAATAAAACCTATTAGAAGGACGGACTTTGACTGTACAAACCTCAGTAATATGCGGTCCACCGTAAGATTACGTAGATATGGTAACGTCGGCTCAAGAAAGTGTTTCAGGAAAGGATAATGAACCTACCAATTGTATTCGAGGAAAGTAAGCATTGTTTTAACTTAGTGTGAAAATACGTCCTGATACCAGAACTGGGTGACATGCAGGCATACGTGATGCTGCGTATCGGTAAACAATGTTTTCTTTTGAGGGATAAGGTAATAGAGTTAAGAGAGGTAAAAAACACATATCGAGGTTTCTAAATACGCGTAAGAATACTATAATAACTGTAAACTAAACTTCACTAAAAATAGGAAAGGCTCAGACAGGATATATGCCTAATGTATTTAACAGCATAATTACATGGTTCGAACGGCATACGTTTGTGCAATCAAAAATATATGACAGCACTACTTATTTGCGTGGAGAATAGAAAATTAGAGGAAGGCATCCTCTCGAGGACTAACTGCAAGTATCACAAATAGATATATTATATATTGGTCGCAAGTTGACAAAGAATTTAGTGTTATTCATTATACTTTATAATACGCGTTAATAAAGTGGAAGAACACCAAGTCTATAAAAAAAGAGGTTAAATTGATAGTACTAGAGCTTTGCGGAGAAGAGGCAGAGTCATACGTAGCGGTATAATCGAATCCTTAATTATTTCACATTAAGCAGGATGAGTAATCCCATTTTTGTATCAAGGCTGTTTCGCTGAAACAGAGTTCCTATGCCAAATAACCGCTTGTGGTAACTGAATAAGTTGTAGAAGGAAAAGATCTTAGAAAGTCATTGTTCAACATTAAGTAAAATCCGATCCCAAGGAGTTTTATATAATAGTGCGCGGAACTCACTACAAGTTTAAGCCATATCCGAGACATAATGAAATAATTCTAGCATCGCATTCTGAGTATATTAAGACTTTCTCTCGTGATCGGATAAACTTTGGATCTTATGCTTTTTCTGATAGATGTAACTAATCGTCCAATGAACGGAAGAATTCGGAAAGGATGTAATCCCAGCGAGTGTGGTCAGCGCGCATACGGGTGAAGGGTATCCCGACTCTAATATTCCCGCATAAACATAATCGAATTCATGGCCAGTAGAAAAAGAACCGAGTCAACTCTACGTTGAGAGGTTTGTTGCAGGGTAGTTTCGTTGTGAGTCTTCATGAGATCGAGGGATGAAATGAAAATGAAGTAAGTTATTCGATAAGAAGCGATTATTCATGACGGAAAATTAACGAGTAGGAAAGAGTAAAGTAAGTCGATAAATGAGTAGAGATGAAGGGTGTAATAGTGGAGTAAGAAGTATTTTAAAATGTAGGCCGAAGTGAATATAATATCCCTATTTTGGATATGCAGCGCGGGTGTTAGTGGATAAACCTTTATTATGTGCCGTGTGTGATGTTCTTTTAGTAAGTTCAGAAATCGAAGAGAATTACTGATAGTCTATTCGCACTAGATGGTTCAGCGGTGAATTATCTCGAATTGAATACTTGTGACTTGTGATCCTGCGATTCGTACGCGCCTGTTCTTATGACGTGTGGTATAAAATCTGCTTCCGCAGGTATAGCATCTGCGGAGGAGAGCATTCCCGTCCATCATTTAAGCTCACATCCCTAAGTCCATTCTAACGTTTTCCCTCCTTATAAAATCATGAATCGTTTTTAGAGATGATGGAGGTTTGAGTTTAAAGGTGTAAACTTGGTTAATGGAAAAGTCTTCACGGCGGAGAGGTATTTCATTTCTCATTTCTCAATAATTTACCAAGTGTTGTGGAGATAGAAACACTTATGATGCAATAAATTCGTTAGTTATAGGCTCTGTTAATAATCAAAAACAATAATAAAAAAAAAATCCTTCAGATCTGTAAAAGATGACTGATCAGAAGTCCTTAAATAACTCAATAATATAAACGCTCTCGGCGCGTGAGAGAGAAGCGGCAACGGAAATCGTGAAAGTTACAATATGATGGTTCGGGGAATACCTACTCAACATAGACTCTAATATCTCCTGTTGTGCCAGTAATAATAACGTTCGGTGCAGATTTAACCAAAAAACTTTGAAAAAATAAAGAGATTAACAGCAGCTTTATGACACTAAAACGCGCGAGCTATAAAAAATTCCAACTGAAAATTAGCTAGACACCCGCACTAAGGGCCAAGCCGAAGAGACACCGATAATTAACCTAGTACTCAAGTATTGAAGCTTCCTTCGATCAAATCCAATGCCCAGTATGCATCATCATTCTGTACCACTTCCTGAACAGGCAAGAATTTATCCCAAATCCTGTCACCAAAAAATTCTCTGTCAAGGTCTTTATCTATCTAAGATATTCTTAAAGTTAATAGCATAATCATGAAACGAAGAGTGAGAATGTCTCAGCGGATGATTTCTTGTGTCCCGAGATCTGAGATTCGACATATTATAATTACTTCAAACCGCTGCCTCTACTAGACGATAGTTTGTCCTTTAATTCTTTAGCAACCGTTTCAGAGAGTATCTAGTATTAATAAACTGGAATGCTAAGAAGATATATACCGTGACTAGCTTATGCGATCCTTACCGATTCTGATAATATAATAATATCTCTTGTGCTGTTCGTTGTAGTGCTCATCATGGGATTTTTTTTATAGCAGAGTATAGAAGTAATGCATCATATAGTTATGAGTTGCCACAAAATTAAGTTATAGGATAAGTGTGTACTACATGATGCATTGGGTAATAGACGAAAGAATTATATGATTTAGTTAAGTGAGGTGTGTTGGAGTAGGGATATGTGTAGGCTAGAATAATATAGAGATATATAGATATAATGTTGGATTTGGTGCTTAGCTTTATGTGACGCAAATTATTTGTGAGTTGGTAAGGCGAAACGTAGCAGTGAATTTTTCAGAGATTAGGTTTTGCTACTGATTTGTTGGTTTTAGGAATTATACTTGTGAAGAGGACTTAGTATTATCGGGTTTAGATAAATCTGTTGGTTACGAGATTTTTGTTCCAGGTCCGTGTTTTATGTTAAAAGGAGTTGGGTCCTTAAGTGAATAATTTGAACGTAGATTAAACCGTAATTTAAGGGTTTCGGCAATTGTGGGTTAAGCGCCGACTCATAGTCTTCGTGTGTTGATGTTATTAATTGTTTTAAAATGTATGTGAGCAGGTATATATACTGTAATACTAAATTTTACTAATACATTTAAATTTAGGTAATATTATATGTTTTGGAGAGATGAAAAGGAAAACGGGATTAAAATCTATGTGTGTAGTGTGAGATCAATAACGTTTGTGAAATGGCTAGGTAAGGATGGCTGGATAGTACATAAATTATAAATTTCAGTTTTGTGATGGATGTTAAAGTAGCTAATCTTGAGTGTTGATCTTAAAGGTCTTCAATACATGAAGGGTACTTATTGTTAATCATTGATAGTGGATTGTGTATAGCTCAGAACGGACTAATTGGCTCCTTCTGAACATTAAATAAGGTATAAGATTTTATAATAGTATACAATGTTTGCTTCAAGTACTGATATGGATCATATCTACTAGGTGGCCGGTGGTTAGGGAAAAGGTTAGAAGGAATTTTTTATAGAATATAGTAGTTAGAAATAGATGTAAGTTATAAGTCACTACGATTTTTATGTAGGGATTTGATGGTTGGTGGATGTCTGTCAGAATTAAGGAAGTCGCGGGAATAATAGTTGAGGACACATAGGGGTGTCTGTGTTATATATATTATGGTTTGTATAGATATATATATATGTATCGAATGTTATCTAGTTAGAACCTAGAAACAAATTCGAAGTTTTTTGGACATTAGGTATAGTATGCTTAGCTAGTTCCGTGAGTTTCTTAGTTTATCCTTTGGGCGTGTGCATATATAGTTAAGTCCTTAGTCTTTTGCCTGTCCTAGATCCTACGTCTCAGTTAGTTAGTTATTAAGTTAGTCTAGGAGTGATGAGTCGTAGCTTTAGTTAGTTAGTATATACCATTATCGTAGGTTACAGGATTAGAAGTTCTAGTTTTCAGTGTTCTGTTGAGATTTTTGGTAAAGTTATGTTAGTAAGATTATAGATGGCATTTGCTTAGTTAGTTTGTTTAATCTTTTAGTCCAGTTAGTTAGATAATAGCCTTGGGGTTTATGTCTTAGCTTGGAATTTGATCTACGTGTTCCAGTCATTTTTCGCTTTAAGTTGGGTTATGCTCTCGTAGTTAGCACTTCAAATATAGTCTCAGTTTTGTTTAGTTAGTTTAAAAGTTTGGTATTAGCGCTGTACTTTCGTGTGAGAACTCCGCTTTTTTCTTACATTTGCCGGGCTCAATATGTTCTGTTGTTTTTAGGTCAGTTTTGTGTATTGCAGAGTTATCTGTTGTTAGTTTAGTCTGAGATTACTACGTTTAATGCGGTTTGCATGTTGCGACCTCGCCCATTACATTTTATTGATAGGTAGACGTTTAGTATGCCACCTATAATGAGAAGGATGGTATGGATTGAATAATAATCGTATTCGTGGATAATAATATATGTTGAGAAAATATTCTAATATGACCAATAGGGAAACAGGTTTGAGTTGAGCTAGAGTATAAGATATAGATAAATCACTGTTGCACCTCATTATTTAATAGGTGAATTATAGAGTAATTGTGCAATAATTAGAGTGGAAAAGGGTATATATATATATATATAGATTAATCTAAACTAGTGCAATATTGGATTTAAGAACGATGTGAGGCTTATCGAGATTTGTATGTCTCTACAAATTTAGTGTGATGAATATATATATATGGAGATTGTTTGTCGCTGCCTATGTAAGATATCGCGATATATAGATATATATTAAGTAATTAGAAAGTTGTATTTTAGTATTATAATGGAAATGTAAATAAATCAAAGAAATGTAAATTGTGAGAAATTATTTTGGGATATGAGTAAACGTATAGATAATATATAAGTTGCAATTAATTAGGTTATATTCGAAGAAGTCGCAAACGATAGAGTGATTTTTATATATGATGTGATAGGTGGTACGGATTTTTAGCTTGTGCCACATTTATCAGGGTATTCTAGCATTTTCGTTTTCAATTCCTTCTAAACTATCTCTACACTGCGCCAGGGGATGGAACCCCATTGCGCACCGATATGGGCAATTAGAGAGAATAGTGTGCTCTTCTTGTTGTTGTATTTCCTATAAAGGATCGGGTTTTATTCCGTACACCGATTTATGCATAATTTGTATGATATCATATGATAATGGGTTTTAGGTTAACACTTCGATAATATATAGCTATGGTAACGAACGAGTATTGCTTATATATATATATTTTACTGATATCTTCTTAAGTGGTTATTAGACATCGTTCTTTTACAGTGTAAGGGTCGATATAGTTATTAACTAATGTTGAGGTTGTTAGTGTTTAAGGTTTTTTTGTCTTTCCCTATAGAGATATTTCTGACATATAATTCAATTAGTTTCTATTGGCCACCTTTATATTCATTATTGAATATTCTTTGATCTTCGCTTATCTTAAACCATTCCTCATTTTTCGTGTTATGAATTTAAGATTAGAGGGGTGTTACGTGTCAATTGTGCAACTCGGATATAAATTGTGTTTGTCGTTTGGAATATTAGGATTCGAGAATCTGATAACTAGAAATGAAACTTAAATATAAATATGTTATCAGATATGATAGAATTTAAACTTTAACAGAATAGAGTCTAACTAATAATATAATCCTATAAATAAATAACTACTTACAAACGAAGAGATATTGATAATTAATAATTAAATAATTAATAAATGTATTAATAAGTGAATACATTATAACTCAAATCGACGTAGAGTGACATGTTAAAATATAAAGTTAGATAACAGAGGTAATCACCCTATTGTGAAAGTACAAATCTGGATTTCAGATCATCATAGACGGTAAGAATTTCCGAAAATCACTATGTATGAATGTATATTTTTTATGTAGTAGATGCACATTAAAATAAAGTATGTAGTATAATTACTTAAATTAATGTATTAACTATTATTATTCATGTTAAGATAGTAAATTATTTAAAAATGAAAGCACGATAATAAGGTTATTTAGTAAATGTAATAAAAATAAGAAATAGATTTATTAAATTAATATTATATATATTAATTGCTGAATAAGATAAATTAAGATTAAAACTATTAGGAAGTATTAATTAAAATTGAGTGATAAATCTCACTAAAGCTAAATTACGTTTATGTATTAATATTTTTCTTTCTTTATTATACCTATATTCTAGAAGATGATTGTTGAAAAGTAGAAGGCAGATTATTTACATACATCAAGTCTGTAATTTATTACAGATTTTGGTAAAAAATATCGACTGCGTTATAAATGGATTCGTATAGATTTTTATAAGTTAACTTCCGAGAGAATACAATGATTTGCTTAGGTAAATAAAATTTTAAGCGGATTAATCATACCTGTAATTAATGAAGAATATATTTTATGTGCTTAAACACTTCCTATAAAACCACTAGTGTTAGATTCACTTTGATTATATCATTTTTTAATAAAATAAAGAAGGAGTTAATTTAATCTTTTCCATGCCCATTAATTTTATAATAATAAAACTTTTTTAATTGTAATAAATATTCGGAATTTAAAATGCTAAGTTAATTATTAATTAATAACTATATATATTATAAAATTATATATATATAATAATATAATCTATGTTTCGGAATCGGCTCTTCAAAATACTTAAAATTATAAAAAACTATCTCAAATTTTGAAGTTTTAATGAAGTGAAATTAAAAATGGAAGAGAGGCGTAAGACAGTAGCAATAAACCGAGTTCAAGGAGAAAACCTGACGATATTTTTTCACGAGAATAAATACAGAAACTTACACTAGGAATCTTTATTACTTAGAATCTTAATCCAAGAATGCAATATCACTAAATAGATGACTATAAATGTAAAACAACTGAGAATCCTCATATATGTGCACGGTTCTAAAATCAATTAACTGAATAATACGCGCTGATTATAATATGTAATTGGTCCGATAAAATGATACACAAAAAAATTTTTAAACTAAAATAAATAAAGCTAAGGTATTTTAAAAATTTTAAAAAAAAAATAAAATTAAGGTAATATACAGATCAAATTCGAAATCAACTCTTCACATACTAACATTTCAAATGAACTAGTACAATGATCATATCTAACTTAATTAAGCCGTTTGACAATAGTAAAAACTTGGATTTCAGAACTCCTGAGTCAATGTTTGATCTATAAACCTGATTGTAATAATTATAAATACCACAACAATATTTGTGATCTCGTGCCTTCATTCTACCTTAATTGAGACATTCATTAGGTGCAGTCCGAAAATTAAATCGAATGTAATAGTAAAAAGTAATACAAAGATTATGAAAACTCCTGTGTATTTTATTAGGACGATGAAATTCGATTTTATAAGGTGCACTTTTACGGTATCATTACTAGTCGAATTACCTTTTCGCTTTTTCGTGAAGTCCTCTTTTTATATCTTAGAATATAAATAAGCTCGTTGTACTGTAAATCCTATATTTCCATATATCTTCTTTGTATTAAACTTGGTGAGGAGAAGTATATTACCGATTCATTTATAAGGGTAATAAGTGTAAAAGTCATTAGATTAATATCTCCTTTATGTCAAATATTCCCCGACGGTCATCGTGAGAATGGGGTGAAAGTTTCTCTGAGATTTAGTGGAGTCCTTCCCTACGCTCGTACCTTAATACCCAGTTACTACCCGTAGAGAACTAAGGGGTTGGATATATTAAATTTATCTACCCTAGGGGTAGGGAGTCTCTCGGAACCCACTCTCGCTTTTATGCAGCTGCTATTTGATGGCAATGTTCTCGGAGTGGTTCCGCTAACCGTCGATCCTCCCTGATGGATAGGAAGTCGGGTTATTAGAAACCTCGTCCCGCACACCTTATGGATCTTAGTTGTATCCCATGTACATGCATTATCGACCTCTACATGCCATGTAATATATTACAAATATATATATTATAATATTACATAGCTAATATTGTTCCTGAGAGCCTCTGAGCTTTCGAGAATCAAGTGTAATTAATACTACAAACCCCCCCCAAAAAAAAGTACAGGGTATCTATAGCTAAGGTAAGATTACTTTTTTTTATATATGTGAACTTTTATTCACACTGGTTTGTATAATATTTTTACTGCTAATTCTTTGACTTAAAAACCTTAAAATAAAATTTTAAGTTCGGCAAGGAAATTTAATATCATCTACATCATCGCTATTTGAATATAGAATTCCATTTATCACGTCGGTTTATATTTAGTAGTAATAATAATTATATATATTAATAATTTATTTTATTGTAGTATTATTTATATTATATATGAATTTTAATTATTATTGGATATAATTTAGTTTTTTTTTAATTTTATATTATATTTCCATACTCGATTAAATAATAATAATAAAAATTTATATATATTAATCATCATAATGATATAATAATATAATAATAATAAAATATAATAAATTAATATAGATCGCAGCAATTAACCCACTTATACAATAACTAAAATAATAATATCGATAATATATAGTTGAATACAGATTTATATTCCAACTTTAATCTTCCTTTGTAATATCTCATCAGTGTAGTGTTATTCTGATATGTGAGAATATGTGTCATCGTAGACTATAAAGTACACTAAAATATGAATACTCGTTTCGAATAATAATATAATTAAATATATATTTCAAATGTTACATAAAAATATAATAATATATAAATAGATCGATTAATAATATAATAATTAAATAATTAATATATATATATAATATATAATATAATAATATAATAATATATTTTATGATAAGTATATTGACTATTATATATCCTTTGGAAACGCGTTTTTGAGGAAGTGAGTTAAGAGCTTTTAGGACGAACTACATTCCGTGAGTATTAGGGGTAAGAAAAGTGATTCAAGAGAGAACAATTATGATTATAATAAGTATATAAAATTAGATTAATAATAAAAATTTTTATAATTTTTTTTTTTTAATTAAATGTATATATTTGAGTTATGCCCAAGGTATAAGTCGGGCTATGTGAATTATAAAATTAATTGAGTAGATGTTATATTTGGAATATAGTAATTATATTATAGAAATTGCAATTAGGAATATAATGATTGAATGGAAGGCCAGAGTGAAAATCATAGTTGTAGTGAGTAATGTTCTAAATATCCAATGAATATATGCATAAAGTAAGTTTTTTCACATTGACATTTAACGTGTTGATGAGTCACGTGGCAACATTTTATCATGATTCGTGAATTGGATTATGAGCAAGTTAAATATTATGTTAGTATTACCTAATAAGATTAATAAATCGGGTATTTTTTATATATTTAATCTTTTATTTTAATAGTTTAATTAAATTTGTGATCATTAGTTGTCATAGCATTATTTTAGTCAGCCCACCTCCCTCAAGATTATAATTTTATTTAGATGTATTTAAGACATATTGATTATAATCTTTATTTGATTTAATTCTTCATATATATTCCATATATTATTAATACAGCTAGTAGAATGTTTACAGTTATTATTAAATAACTTATTATACTTATTATATAGTGTAATTATGTATATTTATAATAACCTAATATATCATTGTCCTTATATTATCTTAATTGATATAATTCATTATATATCTTTATTATTTAAATGTATTATATTTATATATTTATACATTTTATATTTATATAAATTATTTAATTATTTAAAGAAAAACTCGTAATTAATTATCTGAGGTAGGTTAATTTTATCATTGAGAGTCTATTATCTTTATATATTTACTATATATTATATTATTTAATATAGGTATTTATATTATTGATATTAATATTATTATATATTTTTTCAAATTAATTATTATAATTATTATATTATGTAAATTGGTATATTATTACAGTGTTTTAATATATATATCAGCTTTATTTGTTATAATATATGTTTTACTTATAATTCAAAATAAGGACACAATTATATTATTCTTCTGATAAGTTATTTATTCTGTATTATACTATTTTTCCTATTAAAACTTTTATCTATCGAGATAATACACTAATATTATATATATATTGCAAAGAAAAATAAAGTATATAATATATGTTATATATTAAATAATGATAGATGATTGACCGATCGACGTTATAGGTTGTTCCCAAGTTAGTCACAGTATTAATAACGTCTGCTGGAAGCTTCCTTCTATGGTATTTATATATATAATAGGTAATTTTTTCTAATAAATTTATTAATGATAATTTAACTTATTAGAACATATATATATAATATGGATAGTATATATATATATATCTATCTATATATAATAATAATATAAACAGGGTATATATATATATATATATAATATATATTATATATAATATATAGTATATATATATATATATAATTACTAATGACATATAATCAGTAATTTCGGAATTTAATCTTCAATTGATTAAACCTAATATTACTAGGCTTAATACTAGTATATATATCTACAGTCCGAGATATACACTTAGAGTCTGTAATTATTAGGATATAATACTCTACTATGTTAAAGGTATGAGGACTAAGTAATAAAAATATTAATATACAAAAAAGTAACAAATTTGATAACGATTATACTATATTAACTTCACCATAGGCTCTCTTCTCTTGTGCATTAAATAATAGAGGGATCGACATCCTCTTTCTAGGAAAATCATCATATATATCGCTGCTCGTTGAAGTGAAGACCATGGTGTGATCCTCTATAGAAAACTACATAGAATCGGTTTTTGACTTACTAGAATTACTCAATAATCTCAAGATGTACTCAACTAAATTTTACACAATCTCTTCAAAAAGTGAAATAATACTGTAGGTATCATGACTTGCAAAATAATATCGTAAAATTCAAGCAACAATCGTTTGGTTATTAAATATAGTCCAAAATTTCTAATACAATTAATGAATGAAGTCCTTATATCAGGGTGTATTATATTAAACACACCATAATTGTAAATCTATTTACTTAAAAGAGTGTGAGGCAAAAATATCTGACATTTACGCACCATGGTTTTCGGCACATGTGGTATCTAAGTTCCTTGTAATAAGGTAAAAGTTTCTCACTCTATTTTTCTCTTTGTTACTTCTTGATTCATCCGAAGTTAATAAACAGTTATAGACAAAGACTACATAAAATTGCTGTAAAAAAAAAACATACAATGATAAAAGACATAAACAAATTATATATATATACCCACAATAATACCCATATATACACTATATAAAAATATATTGATTACACAATCACTAAATCACATAACAATGAAATCAAATATATTACCACAACACAAACACACTAATGAGTGTAAGGTAAGTAAGTCTTACCTACATTGTGAAATATGCTGTTACTCTTTCAGGACAAACAAACATATATCAAACAATAATTCACAAGAATAAAAGTTTTCTACTCTCAACAGATGTAAGCAATTATTCAATAATCTTTTAAGAAGGATGGTGAGGTTTCTTCTGTTTTCTTATGTGTCCAATCCACATAGGAAACTTCTTCGTTGGGATCTTTTCCTTACCTCGACTACAAGCAAGGTCTTAAACCAACACTACAGAACCCCTTATTAAGAATCGAGTATGATGAGAGTCAATATATTATACAATAGAGTGTATAGAATGAGTCAAAGTGTGAGATCATAATTTTGAAAATATATAGTTTCAGTGAGAGAATGAGATAAATATTATTTATAAAAATCGCATACCATCACATCTTAAGAGACATATACAAAAAGATACGAATTTAGTAATACAATAAATAGAATCTTAAACTTACAAAAAAAATAACATTAAAACACGTAATAAAAAATAAATAAAATTATAGAAAAAACAAAGAAAAAAAATCCAATAAAAAAAATATAACTTGCTCTGGCTGATACATACATAAATAGCATATAGTTTAATATACTATATATATAAATGCAGTTAGAGATCTGAACACTATGTTCCTTAAATATACATTCAAACAGTCCTCTAGAGGCATCTACTCTAGCAAAATTATATTCATAAACTCTATTTTTTATATAAACAATAAATTTAATAATAATATTTAAACTATATTTGATAGATTTCGATTTTACATATTTTAGGTCACCGATATACATAATAATTAAATATTTAAGATAGTGGAGATTGCGAAGTGTAATATAGAAATTTAATCAACTTTTTTAGTTCTCTGACACATTATAACTGTTTCTCTACGAGCACAACCAGGGCATATATTAAACAAAGTATTCACATTGAGATACCTACTAAATGACTGCGAAGAATAGAAATATAAAATTGAGGTATACCGATAAAGTAACGTGTATATACCGAGAGAGTGGAATTCACTTTATGTCCTCTTTTCAATGGATAACCCGTATTACAATATAATCTTCAGTTATAATTCTGAATAATTGTTAAGAGGTAAAATACTGACTACATCTTTTTCTTTCTTGACCGCAATCAAAGCGTCATCAACTATTTGAGTGAGAGTTAATTGTTTTTCTCAGGGTATTCACTTATTGATACAGTTACAGAGAGCTTATATGAGGCAAGTTTCCTAGAAAATGCTACACGACAGAAATCATCCTTTCCTAATATACTGAATCTAGCAATTCTCTTTCTTAAAATCAATTTATAAATTCGCATTGTATATTATATTATTTCTGAGTGTTCTCTCTAGGGGTAACAGGTTGAGACCAAGGAACGTTTTGGTGAGAGAGTTACTGTTCGAATACTTCCCAACTTTGGAACTCTGAAAACTATTTGTTATAATATGGAGCGAAAACATGAGAAGGTGTATGATGCGGGTCAATTGTACGCTGATTAAATGTGTTAACACTTACATTTAAAAAGAAAGTTTCAACATATATATATATACATATAGCAAAATAATAGATACAGAATTAGTAGCAGGATAAGTATCACAAGACCATAAAGTAATTAAATACGAAGCATTCGCTTATGAAAGTCGGAGTACATATTACACACACATTCTCTTTGTACTATGTAATAACCACAGGACCGAAATGCATACAGTTTTCGAACCCAATGTCTCATTGTTGTTAATACCCATTTTACAATTTACTATCTAAATATTCTATGTGCCTATTTATTAAATAAACGCCATATCTTTCAATAGAGTGATGCATGCCAAAAAAGCAACATTTTCGTACGAATATTAAAATCAGAGGAAAAGTGACATCTTGTGCACTCTATGAGATGTAAACCAGGACTTTTTTAGCTTAAGTGATCCATGAGACATCCCCGTTAATGCATCCCTATTCGACAGTAATGACTTATTCAAATCAGCTTTACTAATAAGGTTTATAATAAAAGTAGGGAATGATAGATTAAATTACCTACTTTATTATACAAAATCCCTTTCATTCGTATTATAAATATGGACACTACATGCAACAGCTCATAAGAATGCGTATATACATGTATGATCCCATGATGTTGTACGCAAAACATTGGATAATTTGGTCCTGATCTATTTAATGTCAATAGCTTTTTGTGATAGTTTCTCGCATAGTATACCTGACATCTACCTAAAGAATTTATAAACCCAACAACTTTAATTATTGCACGCAGGTCTCGCTCTATTCTATCAGAACAAACTTATTTCTATTGACGCATCAGTTTGCTTAGACGAAACATCTAGTACTACTAACATTAAAGAATACCTAAAATTTTCTGCAGTTTTGTACATGCAGCTGTTGTATTAAATTAACTTGAAATTAAAATAATAATTATTTATCTTAGAATCCGTTAATCATTGTGGTAATCTATGAGAATCCGTAAAAATATGATTAACATAGTAAAGAGGTACTAAATAACTAATTGAAGACACCTACACAAAATAATATGAGTTTCTAGTGGAGGACAATTCCCAGATCGGCTAACAAGATCACTAACATTTTCTTTATTAAAATACCGACACGGTGTACGTTCCATGATAAATATTACATAAGTGAATATATATTCATTTTACGTTAACACATACCCTTCGTACATAAATACCAGTTAAATGTTTAATCTAATGACCATGATGAAAAATAACAGCTCTGAGAGAATAAGGCGCTGGTTCCTCACTACAAGTAAAAGGTGTTAAATCTAATGTCTCAGGAAAAACCACGTGTAGTCTTCGTTTTATCTCTTTGTCACTAAAAGAAAAAATAAATCATTAATTAATATCAATCAGTATACTATGTATTAAAATAAATTCAAATTTCACATATTTCAGAAATGTTTTACGGAATTTTAGGTAACTTTGATATATATACTTAATATAATCACTAGTATAACATAATTATTCTGAGTTTGGTAAAGCCAAAACTACCAACATAAGCCATAGATTTGTTAATAATATAGCAAGGTTAAGTTAGAAGAAAAAATTATATTCATATTATTAATAGGTAGTTTAAATTAATATTAAAGAACTTAAAATTTTGAAACATAAGAAAATTATTCTGTTCAAAATGTACTTACATAAGACTGTTGTTTCTTATTATAAGTAGAGAAGGTAAACTTAAAATCTGAGGGGTAACAACACGATCCACCTTAACGGTTTCACCACAACCATCTTCACATATTAATGAGACTCCTGTTTGGGTTTCTGTCTGAAGATCAAGAATACACTGATCTAACGGGCATTCATCGCCACTAACGTAGGCAGCCATGGTATAACAAGTGTCTGGATTTAGCTGGAGAACGTGTCTTTTCTGACACGAGGAACAGGTCCAGCTATATTTTAAATACATTGAATGAAGACAAAAACTATAGAAACAAAAAGGAAAATATTTATTCACAAAATACACACACAATACAAATCTTAAAACTAATAACTGACCTTGCCACTCTGTGTAAAGTCGTCCTAAAAATTGGAGAAAATTGAGTACAAGTTCGTGGGTTTCCCAATAAATAATCAATGGTGTTTTCCAAGAATTCAGAAACACACTTTAAAACCTCAAAGTCTTGATCTTTCTGCATAATTTCCTTTGTAACAAAAATGGCAAGCTTTTCAAACACACTGTCAGACGAACATGCCAAAGCTCTTAAAAATAATGAAAATGTTAAGTATTTAGCCTGAAATTTTATGTGGTTAAAAACACAGCTAAAGTATCAACACTATTAATGTCAAAATAATCATAATTAATAATGTCAAAATAATAAGAATGGCAGGAAGGTGGCTGGTGCAATTAAATCGTTGGTGGATGCAAAGGGACTAAGTCTTGAGTGCGCTAAGGTCTTACATAAGAGTATGTTGTTACCTGTGTTAATGTATAGTAGTGAGACTATGGTCTGGAATAAGAGGTATTGATCCAAGTTCAATCTATTCGATACATAATCTTTAGGGGGCGTGTTAGGTTGTGAGAAGAATTAGCGTAAATAAGGAAAGAAAGGGATGAACATATTAGAGAGTTGTGTCGTGTGAAGAAACGGGTAAATTGGAAAATAATGAGAAGTACGATGACGATGGTTTGGTCATGTTGCGAAAAGGAATCGATGAATTGCGGTTGAGTTAAGTGAGATTATAGTGGTGTTGGTGTGTTGGTGGAATTGAAGCCAACCGGACTGTGGGAGACCAGTGAGAGATAAGTGGTGATTAAGTCGTTAGTTAAAAAGGAAATGGTCTTGTGAGAGAAAATGCGAGTTATGGCCGAGAGCGAGTCGAAGTGTTCATTGATAGGAGCATAGTGAAATGGCGGTGTTTTGTGAGGGGAGAAGTTGATGGTTGTGCGCCCACCTAGGGCCTCAAAGGGAATGAAACTCCTTCACACTGACGAGGAATAACATAGTTTGAAGCTCTGTGCTGGTGTGAATTTTACTAGACTGTGGGACGAGTTCTCACTAGAAGGTATAAAGGGAGGCGTAGGCTGTGGCTTTCTTTTTCGACTTGTCTATTATTTCTACTACTCATGATCTGTTTCCGACGTATGGCATGTCACAGACCCTTACCCAGTCTTGGGGGAAAAAAGAAGATTATATAATAATATATAAATATATGAAAAATATGTAATATATATATAATATAGTATATAATAGAATATATAATTAATTATAATATTATATCATATAATTAAGTATATATAAATATATATATATATAAGAAGATATAATATATATATATATATTATATATTATAATTAATATAATATTATATTTTATATTAAATATATATATATAATATATATATATATATATTATATATATATATATAGTATATATATATATATATATATATATATTATATATATATAGTAATATTATATATAATATATTATATGATATATTATATATAGATATATTAATATATTTTATACCGGGTATATATATATACCGTTATATATATTACTTATATTTATACTGTAAGAGTTCCATATTCAAATGAAAACAGTCCTGAAGAAAGATTACTCTAAAAGATATTATATAAGGTCATTCTCTCCCCTTATGTACCTTTCAATACTATATAATTTACCAACTCCTGCAAATGGGATAAATGATTAAAAACTAATAAATTGGTTATGTCAATATCATAATTCAATAAATATAATATAATTATATAATATTAAATATTATAATTATTATATGTTAATATAGTATAATATATAATTAATATATAAAATATATATAAATATATAAGATAATATATATATATAAGAGTAATAATAAATAATAAATATAGATAATAATGGAATTTTGTAATATTTGAATTTCTAAAAGGTAAAAAAAAAAACAATAAGGCAAGCATCTATATATTATATATATTGAGGCAGCAACAGCCCCCCTCCCACAATATTGAATAGGGGCCTCCTGCCCTGTGAGTGTGGTTGACACTGTAGAATATATATAATTATATATTATTATATAATATATATATATTAGATATACAAATTTAATATATTATATATTAATAGATATATTAATTAATATATATAATATAAATAAAAATATATAAATAATAATTATAAATATATTAATATAAATAATATAATAATAATATTATAAAAATATATATATTAAATCCTATTAAGTCAATGTTCTTCTACTTAACTAATTCGTAATTCCAATGACATAGTTTTAAACGTAACCCTTATCATAATCCATTATGTAGGAAGCTGCAGGAAGAATAAAGAAAGATAAGAAATATAAAAATATAATATATATATATAATATAAATATATAAATATATAAAATAATAATATAGAAATATAATATAAGATATATAAAAAGAAATATATAAAGAAAATATATAAATAATTAGATTATAATAAATAATTAATATATAAAATATAAATATATATATATATATATATAATAATATATATATTGCTTCACCACCAATCCACTCTCATGCCAAAAAGTCTGTTCTTAATTGCTCTTTTCAATTTGAAAAGCACAGCCACTCGACACAAACAGCTAATGATAAAAGGGTGGCAATGGAGCAATAGCCAGCAACTTGTGCGGACCCCGTTCCCTATTTACCTACCTAGCAACTTATACAAATACTTCCCGCCGAAACAGAGGTGTTGCTTCAATGAAGCTCAAACTCGTTTTCTTGAAGCATTGAGATCTGCATGACAATCTTCTTCTACAACATCTTCTAAAGCATGTAACTCAAACAATGGTTTCAATGGTTTCTCTGTCCTTAACTTTATTGGTATTTTCTTTTCTCATGATCCTTCTTGGAAGGAGCTATTTTTTTTTTTTATCTTTTACTAAACAAGGTTGTAAGAGAGGTGTTCTGAGGTGCTTTCAAAATTTCTTTACACTATCCAGGACAGTTGCATACTCTGTATAGAGATATGATTTGTGTTTTTACTATATAGATAGATAATCTGAGGTAGTGGGGTCAACTTATTCATGTACAGCATTTTTGCGTAGAAGAAGAGAAGAGGGAAGTTTAATGATAGATCTACTCAGCATTGGAACGTGTACGTCAGAAGATGTTTTCGAAAAAGATAGAAAAGACGATATATGAAAGCGTCGCCGTGTGCACGGTCACTGCGTTCTCTTAGCTTGGTGATCGAGGATGGGTGTATAGAATGGTGTGGACACCAAGACAGAGTCCAATCTGCGTCTTTGTGGAGTAAATAGTGTTGCCTTATATGGGTTGATGTCCCAGAAGAAATATACGGTACCCTACTTTCAGAAAAGCTCATGTATGATGTGATGGGTCATAGTAGCTGGTAAAATAAAATATCAGTGCGATAATAAATAGATGAACAAAGCCAGGGGGACTAGTGAGACCAGGTCTCAAAGGGAGGGTAGGAAATAATCTGGTCTGTAATGGTGTACTGTATGAGAAATGACAGTGGAATGGGTGCTAGAGCTTCCATGAAAGGTATCGTTGAAGTAAATGCTTTACCATGTAGAGCGGATGTATAGCTGGTGTGTGTGTAGAGATGATCGGGGAGGGAGTAGAAACACTGATGGTTATGTTGTCCTCTCTCGAAACATTCCTGTGTCACATAGTTATATAAATATAGCAGTTAGGCTAACGACCGAAACGAATCAATAGTGCCGGGGTGTGATAAAAAGAAGAGATGGTCACCGCATAGTCCTCTGGAACCAATACTGTCATCAGGGACTGTACCTTATGATCCAATGAATGACTCCGTGTAGTACCCTCATCACTGTGTGGAAGCTGGTTACTATTGTAGGTTAGATCTCTCTGACATTCATGTCATTCGCCACAGTCCTAACATTACTACAATTAACCGTCTCGACCCCATACAACTATAAGCTCGAGAACATAGAGAGATAAAGTGCTCCATTCAAATGTGGCATCCTACACGAGAAGCATATATCTGGTGAGACTACTCTATCAGGCTCTCCTTTACGCCTTCCAAAGAAGAAATCAGAATGAGGAGCAGAACGTCAGCCAGTTAAGAGAGGCGTTAATAGACCTTAGATGGAAAATGCTGACGCATATGCTACTGACTGTAGTAATTGTGTGATGTTGACTCACATCAGCGTAGTATGCTCTAAACTGCTGAACCTCAAAAAGGAGCTCTAATCGCTCTCAAATGCAGCTACACAAAACGAAGTGTTAGGTAGACACATGTCAGTGATAGAAAAACTGTGTGGTATGAAGTGAGAGTGAGACCACTGAATAACTGTCAAGCGTGGTGATTACAATACTCTCATACCCCACCGGTAGTGCCGAGGCTACCTCCACGACGCCCACTCTCTCGGCCCCGGCCCCGGCCCCGGCCCGGCCAGCCGGTGCTCCTAAGAGGTCTGCTCTCCGCCCGGCCTCCCAGGCAGAGGTGTCTCCTCTGGTCATTACCAACGATATCTAGTATGGCTTACATAATAGTTTGAGAACAAAATATTACACTAAAAGAGTTTGAAGTCATCCTTAGCTTCGAATGTGGTAGACAAAAGAAAGGTCGCGGCAAGAGTCCGTGGTTCTAGTCAAGCTGTGCGGAGGGTTGAAAGCGGAGCGAGTAGAGGACCACCCGCAGGACGAACGGCGTGGAACATTGGAGCAACAAGGGGACAAGAATTGGAAAATAAGGGGCCACGGGAGAGACAGGTGAGAGGGAATATCAGGGGCGTTACTAAACAGCCATATGAGTTAATGGGTGACCGGCGTAAAGCCATTAAGCCATGCGTGAATGTGGGAGTAATCGTGGTGTAAAACACATAGTAAAGTGCGTATGAACGAGCCCTGCACGGATCGGTCAGATGCCAGGCAGGACTCGGGCGGGGTGTCCGTGGTAGACTGTATTCTGGCAAAAACACGCAACAGGCGTCTCCATGGTCGAAGGTGTCTCCTAGCGAGGTGTGGTTACCCCCGTCTGCGTTGCTCAGAGTTTTGCACAGGCGGTAAGCCCGCCGTACGGAAATTGGATGCGTGGGCGTGCGCATAGTTAAAACCAGTGCAGCTCTGTTGTGTGAGAAAAACACCGCGCACAATGAGGGTTTGGTAGGTAGACATTTGCGGTGAATGCGCGTGGATTGTAAAAGCTCCGAAGTTAGAGACGGTAGATTACCGAGTCTCCTCTCACCAAATACCAATAATCCCTAAAATGCAGACAAATCTATGTAAAATGGATGATTGATGACCTAAAAAAACGTTAGAGTCGAGACGAAAGAAATTATAGGGATATCTGCAATTCCTCTCATTTGGGCGAGGGATGAAGGTTAGAAAGCGCATGAAAAGAAACATGTGGAGTAGAGTAAATCAGAAATTAATGTCAGGGAGTGTGTGTATCAGGTGATGCACTTTGGAGAGGACAAGGGAAGGAGAGGGAAGTCATTGAGACAATACTAAGACGGAACCATATTTGTGAACGTATACAAGGTTCCAGAACTGCGGAACTCTCGTGTTTAGTGCGTTCAGAAATGACAGTATGGAGGCCACTAACGAGCGAGGAGGGGGAAAAAATGTATTTGGAAAGAATGAGAGGTTAAAGAGTGTATGGGGTTAGCATGGAAGGTAACTAATTCCGGGGTTGCGGTGTCTCACACTATTCTAACCAAAATAACCGTGAACAGCGTGCAACCGGGGCGGTGTGTTATCCCTAGAACGGCAACGAGGCATTAAGAGTTTAGTAGAGAATAGAAACTGTTACCCTCGCGAGAAAGTACAAAAACCAGAGCATAACGGCAAATATCAAGGCATGAAGTCCGAGATACACACGCAAAAGGAATGCCCGGAATTGTTTCAATTCCCGAATCTCTGCTCATAGGGTGGCCTCTATAGGCTCTCAGACATGATGCATTAGTGGAGAGGCAAACTAGTTATTCTTTTTAATTGGCATTTGTGTATTGCAAAGGGATTTCTTTCAGTTTGCGGGAGAGACATCTGGGTGCTGCCATAGTTACCACTCGAAGCTCTTCTTGGCCTGGCGATTAGGGAGGATGAGACAGGGGAAGGACAGCTCTCCAATTGGTGATAGGGCTTAAGTTTATCTCTGGTAGCCGAGGCTTGGTGTGTCGTTCTCCTCGCTCCAAATACCGCTTATTAGGAACGCTCGAGGGTAATAATAGTCGTTATCTAAATGTACAGGTGGTAATTAAGTTTTGAAGGAGTGGGAAGAGAAGGAAGATAGAAATAGATAGAAAGGATGGACAGGTGAAATATATTATGATAGAGTAGAATTTAAGAGCCAGTTAAACCGGCCTCTGAGTTCTCGCTGCCTCCGGGACAGGGTTGTAATTACATTAACGGTTGACACGCTCAATGTCTAAGGGACACCAGCCAAGGGCGGCGGCCGGTGAGTCAAGTGGAAAAATAAACTTTAGTTTAAGAGGTGGGTCGTTAGAAAATTATATGCTTTCAATATGGTAAACAGAGTGAGAGACGCTCGCGAATCATTCAATAGAGAGAAAGACAAAGAATGGAGGTGAATATAGGGGATCTATCGTTTACAGTCGGCGCTCGTGGGGGGAGAACCGAACAAAAGAGGGCCTCAGTGTCGACAGCGTTCTAAACTTAGATAAAGACAAAAACGACATTAGGCCATTTTACAACCTGAGAACGACAATGCCTCTTTTTATATATGTTAAAAGATAATAAAAATAGGTTGTCAATTAAAAGGGACCATTTATACTATTTCGTTTTTTTTGGCTTACTTGGGCTGGAAGCTACTGTTCGGCTCTTGTTCTTATAGCCTTAAGAAATACTAATTGTATGAATGTATGTTCAATTTGGTGGTCTTTTGTTACGGCTACTTCTCTTAAGATTCGGCTCAGGCATCTATGGCTAATGATATACTCACTCTAGTATGAAGAAGTTCCGGGGAATAAATCTAATCTATATTTTAAGTCTCATTAATAGTAAGTTAGTCATGATATAGACTCTCTCGTAGGAAAACATCATTTAATCTAATTATATGCAAAGACGCTCATACAAAAAATCAATACAACTCATTCAATTTAATACAAAAAGATAACCAAACATCAAATAAGTTATCAAAATTTATTGTAGTATCGCATTGAGAAGTGATTGCTCAATAAGTTTTAAATAAGAAATTAACCTCAAACACTATTTGAAGGGCTTAAGGTCTTCGATTGGGTTTTGTTACTTTATATTTTTTGAGATTATTTTTTTAAATAGGAGTTATTAATAAAAATTTGGAATCACACGGGATAATTTTGTTAGTGTTACAGGGAAATATTAAAATATAAGGCAGAGTAATATTATTAATGAATATGACTCATTTTTTATCCAAAACATAAACCTCCTCTATATTTTAGCAAGAGTTAAATAACGACACAAGAGATTGCTAATCACTCGCTCGCGCGCTGCTCCTCCCATTACGTCAGCGCGCTATCGCGGCGCGCTCTCGTCGACGCCGCCTCTCTCTCGCTGCGCGCGCGTTCGCGTCTCCTCCGCCTCGTCATCGCCCCTACTCCTCATGCGCGTTCTTCATAGCTGCGCGTGGGAAGCGTGAATATATGATGGAACAATGGTGATTATAGCGGGATAAGCACCGCTGGAATGAACTCAGGGCGAAAATGACGAGGACTATATTAGAGTCGAAAGAAATTTTGAGCCGTGAGAGAAAGAATTAGAATTGTAACGTTATATTGACGATGAACGGTTAATGACGATGAGATTAATTGATAAAAAAAATTATTTTTAAAAAAAGATACTTAACTCTGTAATCTCAGAATAACGAATATTTAGCTATAGTATGCAAAAAGATAGTAAGAGTAATTAAAACTGTCAAGTTTAAGAGCAGAAACCCCAGCTTGTGCTCTCAATTATAATTGTCCAGAAAACGATATAGCTACAGAATCAATCCTATATATATATAGGATATATAGAGATATATATTAATGTCAACTGTGTATCTGTGTAATAAAAATATATATACGAAGATAGATGAAGATATATATAGTATATATAGATATATAGTAGAGATAGTATATTAAGATAGATTATAAGTATTAAAAGTAATTAAGCGTAAATCATATTCAGTCTAGATATGGGGTAACACGAAGTGTAAAAGGGGAAACTAATGAGAATATTCAACACAACAAAGATATGATACATGAATAATCAAAGTAACTAGTAATATCAACCTTGCGTACATAAAAAAGATAAAATAAATAATTTAAATTAGATATACCTAACTATAAAAGCAATAATATATATAATAAATATATATTATAGTAAAAGATAGTAGATTATATATATATAAAGTGATATATAATATATAATGTACAATATATATATATTGTAGACTAACATTGTATATATAGTATTATCATAAAAATCTCTCCTTTAAAAGACCAAGCCATTAAGGAAATTCTTCTGCTTTAATACCTTCAAATATTTCTGACCATTTATATTAAAACATTGATGCAAATTCGTAAGGGCGAGCTTGGATCTTGGAGTATTGGAAAAACAAAAATGATTTGATTTATGTTTGCAATATGTTACCTTCGATGACATGGCAAGTGTGTTGTAAATCTTAATAAAGAGATTCACCTGAAGAATTAAACGTGACCTGTCGTTTTCCAAGAAGAGGTTAACAGAGGTGAATGAATATCCGTATTTAAACATGTATGTTAAGTAATTACAGAATAAACAAGTAAACTAAATATTATGGTGAAGAATATAAAGGAGGTAAATTAACAAATGTCATTCAAGATTTTATAAGTATCAATTATATAAGATAATTTTAATAATACAGATTACTGCACAGAAGGAAAATTACAACAGATATAATTAGTACGTATATTATATTATTGAGTTGGCGACTTATATTGAGCCTGTTGCGAATCACATTGATGCGAAAACGTTAAAAACATGTTTCTCACGGCTGTTTAATATCAGCGTCAAGGTATGGAGGCAAGATGTCCTGGCTTGAGGATAAAAGGCGAAAGAAAGTAGATGGGTCCTGAAACGAACCAAACAGTGAGCACCTTTTAGCAGGTGCCCATAGTATTGTAACAAAATCTGACAGTCTAAGTCCTGACCAAAAAACGGACGAGGCTGTGAGAAATATATTAGATGGGGCACGGTATTAACAATACGTCTATTTATACAATTACGAGTATACTAAACTGGTCAGATACTTACCAAAAAAGTATGTTGATGTATGTGTACCGAATTGTGCCACAAGAATTATGAGATAGAAATATAATATATTATATAGTAAGCTATATAAGAGATATTTATTGCGGATAAAAAGTATGTATTCACTGTCGCTCTGCCGTGACCCTTTCTCTCAGGTGTGGAAGAGATAACTGTTTGCCATATGTATATTTATAATTACCCAATGTAATAATTAGTATTATTCAGGTGACCCCACAAGAAGAAATCACAATATAGTACAATTTAGGTACTAGGAAACTGCGTAGATTAGGCCTCAAAAGGTTTTGTTACCTATCCTCAGAACTCTTAATTATTCCAACGGCGTAAATATATATATTAAAATATATTATGGGTAGGTTAACAATCATTAACCCTCAGTTGTCTCTCGTATAAATAGATTATACCAATTTTGGCATATCGTGCAAGCACTCATCCTTAGAAGTGTAGAACTCACTTTGTTACAACGCCTTTCGCCTGAACAATGGAGGCGTCCGTACTCTTTAACCTTGTCTGCTTGGCGACCTAGAACCTGGCGCCTATCCAAATGGACGAGTATAATCTGGCCTTTCGTTACAGCGTTCTCTAATCTCGGCTCTCAAGAGAATGGAGTACGCCTACTGTCTCAGTAGTTTATAGGGCAATAAAAGCATTGGATATGGTGTCTAAGAAAAGTTGCCGACTCATATATATAATATAAAAAACGTCTCCAGTAAGCTCAGTAGATAGTCGCTGGTAAAAATAAGGATTAGGACGGAGATAGAGATAGATAATAGAAATGGAAGATAGACCTTATTCAAAATAGGGTCAATACCAACTGAATTTTATATACCATTAGACCCATACGATTCATAATGAAAACTGGTTGTTATTGATGCGGCTTTCAGAACTATTATTGCTAGAATGTGTCAGTTGTTCTCATCAGATCAGTATGTGATTGTTGTGGAAGTTCGAATATATATAAGTAATTATATATAGATAATATATTTATATATTATAATAATATATATATTATATATATAGTATATATATATATGATACATATATATTATATATATTATATATTATATAATTTATATATATATAATATATATATATTTAATATATATATATATATATTATATATATATATATATATAGAGTGTAGGTTTTAACTTCAGCTTGGCAAGAAAATAAAATAAATGTAATAGTTGTTTTAATAGATTACATCGAATGAGTTCGAAGAGAGTATATAATATATATAATATAATATATATATATATATATATATATATAATTATATATTATATATATATATATATATAATATATATATATAGATATATATATTATTATATTATTATTATATATATATAATATATATATATATATATATATATATATATATAATATATTATATATATATATATATATATATATATATATTATATATACTAAAATATATATATATAGTCTTATAGTTCTATGCCATATAAAGCATGCTTTACCGGGTCAGTGGTGTGAATGATGAGGGCAAGAGAGAGAAGAGAGAGAGAGAAGAGAGAGAGAGAGAGAGAGAGGAGGAGAGAGAGAGAGAGAGGAGAGAGAGAGAGAGAGAGAGAGAGAGAGAGAGAGAGAGAGAGAGAGAGAGAGAGAGAGAGAGAGAAATGCTCTCGGCGTAATTTACTGCATTGGGTTTTGTTGGAAGAGGTACATATCAATTTTAATATGCTATTTTATTTTCCATGTAATAAAAATTATCCGTGTGATTACAAATTTTAAATTAATATCTATTAATAAAATTGTGTAAAATATAATTAACAAAGGACAGGTGTCTTAAAGCTTAATTGTAAAATTTTTTCGAAGGTTCTTATATTAAATATTGAGTGGATTATAATGTACTTAATATTTCATATATTTTTTATAGGTTATTTGATGTTGGTTTATTTGAGTGGAGATTATTTTTAGTCAGCCGTCCTTTGACGCAAAGAATAAAAGATGTTTTCAAACGAAGTCCTAATTGCTCCTTTGAAAAAGAAGTAGTTGTCCTCAACCGGAAACAACTTCTTCAACTGGCTACCATTGCCATAGATGCTGAGCCACAGGAATCTTCGAGTGCGTACAAGCCAACAATTCATCTCCACATCATACATTAACCTCTTCCCAACGGCAAGCAGGGAAAAGCCCCAGACAAAGGCTTCCGCAAGTAAGAAGCATGGAAAAATGGTCCCCATCTCTAATTAAGAACATTTGTAGGCATTAATATTGGGTGTATTCTAGGTTGTAGGACATGTCGTGCTAGAAGCTAGAAACAGCTGTGCCAACTGAACCCTCAAAAATGAGGTCTACACCATTGAAAACGTAGATGTAGACACCTCATTTGTCTACTAACTTGGATTGGAGCCAGAATTCCAATCTGGCACCGCAGCCACCAGCTCCGGCTCCGGCCCCCGCCCCGGCCCCGGCCCCGGCCCCGGCCCCGGCCCCGGCCCCGGCCCCGGCCCCGGCCCATATAGTATGCCAATTAATTTAACATAGTCATTCTATTTCATTATTTCTTCAATACACTCACCAAATTTCATTCTTTCTTAGTCCATTTTTAGTTTTGGAGAGAGGACCCACACCCCTCTTGAGTAACGCTTTACATGGAATGCAACAATTTGACACATAAAAGAAAGGCATTGCGAGTTTAAGAGGATCGATGATCCTCTAAACGCTCTTTTGCCTAAGATATGACATTGTTGTCTTGAAACAAAGTAATGGACCCCCGGCTGGGCATGGGACTCTGGCGTTCGGGAAAGTAACTACGGAATCTCATTTTTGAGACATTCTACCCTGTTTGACACCGTCTTGATAGGTTTTTGACGAAGGTAGCCCGCTACGAAAAACGCATGTGTGCGCTTCAAAACCGCAACGGTTGAACGCTGTTTAGGGAGAGTAATGGAAAGAAAAAAACCGGATTATTAAACTGTAAACAAGAGTCCCCCAAACCACCATAATCTAGAAAGTGAGCAGATACGAAAACAGCGTCGAAGATCAGAGACTGAAAGGAACTGCGGTTAGTGATAAGGATAATTCTAATAGAAAAAAGAGAGGGAAAATTAGTCAGTTAGTATACTGTTACTGTGGTGGACGAGGGTTAAGAGTTAGTCTTGAAAACACTAACCGACAGTTCCTTCAGTCTCAATCTTCGACCGCTGTGTATCTATCTCACTTTCTAGATTTATTGGGTGGTTTGGGACTCAACAGTTAATATCCGGGTCTTCTTTCCATTAACTCTCCCTCTATTACTTCTAGAACCTTGCGGTTTTAGAACGCACCAGCATGCGTTTTTTTCGTAGAGGCTGACCCTTCGTCTAAAAACCTATCATGCGGGTGGTCAAACAGGTGGTAGAATGTTCTCAAAAATTCGAGAGTCCCAGTTACTCCTTCCCGACGCCAGAGGCCCCAAGCCCCCAGCCGGGGGGCAGTGATGGGGGGAAACGACACCAAAGAGATTATGCTGGAGGCAAAAGAGCGGGGAGAGACATTATGGTTATCGTTCGCTGCAAATGGATGGAACGTATTCATTGTGCTGAGATGTGCTCACAAAGCTCGTGGCAGGTCGCAAAGAGGACAAATGCATTCGTCGGCGAACTAGGAAGGTAGGTGAGGATTTGGTGGGCGCCGCCCTCGCAAAACCGAAAAAGGGACGGAACATGTGGCAAAATGTTGTCGTGTGGTAGTGCGGGAGGGAAGAGAATAAAGAAATAAGTACTAGTGGCCATGAAAATGATCAGAGATAGCACATCAAATAGCTACGGTTCTGGTGCAAGAAAATCTGCCGGTTGGTCGCGTTACACCAGGTGGGCTCGAGCACTCGGTTCGCGAGCCGGGTGTAAGCGCGCGGTACAGAAGTTTGAGCTCCTTGGTTCGACGGCCTACGCGCTGAAAACTGGGCCGCCGTTGCCGCAGGACCGATGAACGCTTACAGGGCTCGCTCTCCTCGCTAGCAGGCAATCTTTTCTGATACTTGTGTGAGGGACTGTCCTCAAGTTCTTGGGAGAAACCTGTTTCTTCGGTGTGCCAGATGGAAGGCGTGCCCAAGCCAATGATAACAGCAATTGATGCTGAGATTGACTTAGTCATTCAGTCGCTAAGGATCATCCGCTTCATAGTTAGTAAGTTTGTTACAAAGGACCTCACTGCCTTGTCTCTGACAAGCGTTGATGGAGACGCTGCAAACAACCGACAGGGCCTCGTATGGACAACTCCTGGACGGTGACACCCAAGAAGCCTGATCGCACACGGGGTCGGAATGAAATAGATGAGGAGCTTAACTAGCTCCTTACTTGCGACTAGAGACGCATGGCGTACTCTCGCTTAGGAGTAGAACCTGGGCGCTGCCCGCGGAGTGAAGATAATGTAATGGAATTACACGAGTTGCTTACTGCACGCGGACACGCATGATCAGGAGCGGTCGCGGATCAGCAATGACCAGGAAGAAGGTGCCGGTATCGCACAGAGTTCTCCTGATGGTGTGTGTAAGTTCATATATATGAACATACTGACGGGACTCGTGGGAGTCACGTACGTGTTTGCAACACAAAGAACTTAGAAAGCGCCGACACGGAAAAGGACTAGGTAATATGGTATAGGGGTGAAAAGCGGAGGTGGAAAAACAGGCGATACGCGAGCAAAGCCACTGAAACTAAAAGAATGCTTACCACAACAAGGTTACAATTAACCACTATTCACCTGATAACCGTGAGCAAGGTATGTATAATTGTAGCTATATATGAAATTAATTTAACTAAGGGGGAAGCCTATGAGTACTGTAAGGGTACAATAAGAGGAACTGCGAAACGATAGGGCATCAATGGAAGACTGAAAGAATATCAGGATAACAATCGTGAGATGGTGACCGCTAACGACTTTAGTCGGATCACACTAATAAATGTAATACTGTAACGATAAGGGGTAACACACGGACAGGAGGACAGAGATAAGAAATAGGGCAGGGAGGTGAAAATGGGAGAGGCACCTTGCTTCTCTACAAACCCAAGGGGCTTAGGAAAGGACGCTGAAATGTTTTTATTGAGGGAGGAGCACCGTCTTATCTTCGCTCGCCGTATATCTTATGCACGACTCGCGCTGCGCGCATAACTTCGTCTCGCCTAGCACTGGTACTCCTATCTCTTTTCGCCGCGCGCTCACTCATTAACGCTATCCCGGCTCCCCCCGCGCCTCGCCCGCCGCGCCCCGCGCTCTTACCACCGCTACTTCGTCCGGAATGATAAGAACCTCCGAACCATAGAAGGAAAACGATAGTACAAGCTGTAAGTATGCAGAGGAAAAAATAAACTATATGAAATATAGTATATAGCTATATAAGAAAAAAGGATTAGTATATATATATATAATATATAAAAAATATAAGAGAGATAGATATATATATAAGATATATATATGATATATTAGAGTAGAGTATATAATATAATAGTAAGAATTAATATAGATAGAGTTATTATATATAGAGATAGAATATTATATATAAGTATAATATATATAATAAATAGATAAGGCTTGGAGTAGACAAAAGGGTCAGGGGGTTCAACCTCCCGAAATTTTTGATTTTTAAAAGATCAAAATTAAATTTTTTGAATTTCCTGAAACAGTAACTCAATTTATAATATAAATAAGCAGTAATAATATTAATATTAAATAAATATAATAATAATGAAAATAATTAATAATAATAATATAATATAATAATAAATAAAATAGTAAATTAATAATAATAATAATAATAATAATAATATAATAACCTGAAGATTAATTAAAGTCTGACAAAATAAGAGAAAATATGAAATAAGTTATCTTAGTTCACTGGACAACATGATAGGCCACCAACATAGCTTTGTGGTCCGTAATCGCATTTCTATACTAGGTTCAGTATGTGCAGCATGTTCCTATACAATCCATCGATATAAAATGAATATTTAGTACCACGGGACTTAAATGTAATATGTGGTTACCCATAAGTTTGCTAATAGATGAATAGCAAAATGGGCTTACCTCAATATATAAGGATAAGTAGAAATTACTTAGATGTGGATGTATAAAGTTAATTTAGTATAAAGATATAAGTAGGATAAGGGAAGCGATGTAATTACGTAGATAGGTGGGTAATTGAAGCAGGGTTCATTCATCTTCTATCAGCTAATTGTAATTTTCTTGTATTCCTCATTTCAGATGTTTCCTTACTAAAACTAAAATCTTTATTTCTTATTCCTCAGTAATCTACTAATTATGTGATATAATGAGACAAGATGAATACTATAGTTGCTCTATTCTCTGGCACATTAGTAATCAGGCTTAGAGACACATGAATGCTGAACTAATCGGGAGTGTGCGAATAAGAAAATGATATCCTCGGTTTGCTGACCCGATATCACTCGTTACGCAGTAATTTTACATTTAGATTCAGCATAGATAGAAATCGTTAATGCAGGGATACTCTATCGACGAGAGCAAGCTGGCTTTCATTTCAAAGGGAAAGTGAACGCTAAGACTATTACCTATGAATAGGTTACATCCTTACTGACAAATCTTCATCTCTAGCAACTCTCTGTATAAATCTCGCACTTTATCCTTTCACACTTATTATTTCAGTAAAACAAATCATAAATTAGCACAGAAATATGATCCAAGAAAAGCTGAGAAAGAGAGCTAATCCTACGCGTTCACCGGGGGCGCGGGCGCATACCGACTGCATATCCTCTATACTCACTAGTGTACTCCCATACCGGTCGACACTCTTCCCTGCATCGCACTCCCAGATGTTGGGAACGTCATATACTGCACCAAGTGATCCGCCAACCTGAAGGAAAGTGAGTGCCCGAACCGAAACAGAAAACGCAAAACAAGCCGCTCTGGCACTCAATTGCTATACTGTGATTACGCCCATGTTGAGAGTCGGGTCACGTTAATGGGTGATGTCTAATACTAAAGATGTCTCATATGGAAACGCCGGTCTCAAACATGCCCAAAAGTTGGCTAAACGGGTAGTCAGTGCTCGAGAGAACAGGAACTCGCTACCCAGAAAACGTCCGCGCAGAGATATGACGGCTCTCGCTGCACGAAAGTCTGTATACTGGCGATATACGAGATTTCGACGTATCTAATAGATACCGATTTATGGGTTTTATTTACAGAACTCTAGAACTACGGGAGATCATATGGTAGTAGGGATGGGTCTTTGAACATATATCCAAATAGTACAATATTTGATGATCGAGAGATATGGCACGCGTCATACTTGCTCTCCAAGCTCAATCCTTTGGGTTTCCTCTATTATGATCCACCGTTTGACTTACTTTAATTATCTAATAGCATATATCTTACCGCTCTCCCGCGC
>JABUQX010037915.1:0-50000 GCA_015478945.1 Trachelipus rathkii
CGACGACACTCAGATTACAATTCACAATTTCACTACTTCTGCTCCTGAAGTACGACTGACTCCTTCTCGGAACTCATTAGAAAGTTTTATGTTATCCCTAGCTGTTAATGCACACTCTGTGCTTTTGTAATTTCTATACTTATCTTTTATTTTTGGATCTAGGGAACTCATATACCCTCCCGGGGCTCTCACAGTATTACACAATAAATATATAACATGCGAAGGTAACATTGAAAACTATCATTTAAAATCAAATTTCTTAAGAGGTAGATACTATTCGTAAAACTTAAGTGTATGAGCTATACCAGCTTTTAATACAACTATTATGAAATTATATTTCCTATCTTCAAGAGATTGCAAAGTATACTCCGACTAAATTATAAATAATAATACCGGCTCCTGTTTTTGTGACCTCGCACAATCATGGGTCTAACTCAACACTCCACAAAATCCAATTTATTCGTATATTCGCAGAAGCAATGTAAATCACAATCTTGAGCATTACATTAATCACCCAGCAACATATAAGAGGCAATATAAGCTAGGTTTATAGGTGGCTAAACATAAGACATACCAACTATAGGAGATATGTTAGTTATCGCTATTATAGAGGAGTGAAAATTCTTACCCTCTAGTAGCCTCCGATACGAGGTAGGACACTATATCTACCTATACCACTCTCACATAGTATATTATAAACATAATAATAGCAAATTCTCTGATAATAGGGTATTACAGAACATCGCCCAGAAATTACAATAGATTAAACTACAAACTTATGAGCGAATCGCCTATAATATTACATAGGTTCCACTGAACTTAAATTAACCATATATATATAAATATATATATATATCTATTATGCGGGGACCATATTTATAGAGTAAAAGTACTCCATCGGCTATCTAGGGTATCGAGTGGACAAAAATCTCTCAGTATCGAGGATGATTAGTGAATAAAAAATTGTGAGTGAGTTACTTATGTATCTGGATATCGTGATATCGTACGAAAATATTTGGTATCGGTGCAACACTAAATTTATATATATATAATATAATATCTATATATATTAATATACCTATATATATTCACTATATATATATATTCCTATATATATAATATCTAATATAATATATATATATATAATATTAATATATATAATATTAATATTTAATCTAATTAATATATCCCTTAAATATATAGATATATAGTATTATTATAATATATTAAATATAATATTATTTAATATGATATAGTATATATATATATTATTATACCTTCATATATATATATATATATATCCTTATATTACTCATATTAATATCATAATTATATTATATATATATTATATATATTATATACTATATATATGATAATATGGAGCAATATTACGGTCCAAACACATCGAGGGAGATACTCAATAAATGCTATAAATAGTTATGGACGAAGCTAGTTTTTTTTTTTTTATTTCCTCAAAAATTATTTATTATTTTTATATATCATATTAATATCCATATATATATATATGATTAAATGTAAAATAAAATGTAACCAAATATTTAGATATAAATTTACATTTTGTATATATATTATATTATAGATTATAATGATATTAATGTTAGGAGCCTGACTATAGTAACGTGTGAACCCGAGATAAATTGCTCCACGATTTTTGGGGGGGGGCGTGTTCAATTCGTCCTACTCTCAATTTTGCCACAATCCCTAAGAATCCTCATTAAAGTGGTTTTATTTGATAAATTATGATAAGTCCTCAGTTTTCATTGTTAAACATAATGTGGAATTACTAAATATTATTTTAAGAAATCTGGTTCGAAAATAATAAAAATGTTCGATCCTTGTATTTGAGCGTTCGTTATTTATGTCTCAATATCTATTAGCTATAATCTGTATATAAATAATGTCTCGATATGTCAACGTGAGAGAACGTAAGGAATCTTCTTAATTCTGTAAGGTTTGCTATTTCCCGTTCCTCATTTTCACTATTATTTATATAATATATACTACAGAATTATATAAATAGAATATTATCTATTATAACAGTTTTTTATGTTATGTGCTAGTTTTTTTTACGAATTTTATAGTCAGATTGATATTGAACATATAAACTCAGTCGCAGATTCATGAAAAATCTTATAAAATGAATTTCTTTTTCAGTTACAAGTTGTTCAAATTCTACCTTTTTATTTTCTAAAAACAAATTAAAAAATATGTGATATTAAATAATATAATATATTATTTTAATAAAAATGGCTATGGATTTGATATAAAACTAATAAATATAGTACGAGTTTGCGTATCGTTTTTTGTCCAAACGGATAACATTGAATAAAATTTAAATTTAGTAACTATACTTAAAGTAAATTTTCCTTAAATTATTCTCTATTTGTATTTCTTTAATATATAAAGTTAAAATTTAAATATTTTAGAGAATAAAGGAAATTCCTTTTACTCACCTATTTTACGTTTGAAAATAATTTTTTTTTAAGATTTTGGTGTTTTACAAAAACTTAAAATGCTTTCATTTCTTACAATTTCTGTAAAGGTAAATTCTATTCTTAATAAATAATTATATTATCTTGCCAATTTAAAGTTTTAAGAAATTTTAATTATAAGTTTTGGTATGAGAGAGTAGTTTTTACTTTATTTAAAGATTTGGCGTCATGTTTTGAACAAAATAAATACCACTATATGCAAACCTATCTATGTAAGCGTTCTAGGTCATTAAGTAACCGAGTTTTTACACGTAAGTTGCCAATATGCTAACAAACGAAAACGCTTAAGGGTTACTCTAGTAGCCACATCAATCACAAGAGTTAATCCTTTGTAATCCTGTACCCCGTGTTACTTATATTTGCGTAAGTGTCGAACCTATATCTTAGAGCTGAAAAAATATAATTGTAAACAAATAAATAAATAAAGCCTTAATGGTTTGTGAAAAAAAAAAATAAATCACTATTTACAACTCACCTACCCTATCTCCCCATCGCTATAAAGTTTAACAATTACCTATTGAGCCCTCATTGTCAATATCCAACCTAACACATACTTTATTTGTAAAAGCAGTATTAAAATAAATTTAATTATTATATGAAGTTTCAATAGATGGACCGAATTTTTAGCCCTAATTATACTAACGCAAATTTATATTATTTACAACACTGGATACTGAGATTGCCGCCATTTATAATATATATAATTTTTATAAATAAACTAAACATTTAATTCATCATTGCCTTTGAATGACTCCAATAAGAGAATTCGCATCCTAAAGGAATTATAAAGAAACTTATTTTTATATAGTTATATCTTTATACATAGTTATATCATTAGGTACCTATATAATATAATGTATATATAACATTATTATTTTCATGTATTAAAATATTTGTATATATGTACCTAAAATTAACACCTATAGATATTATAAGTGCTCAAGGAAAAATAAAAAAAATCAATAAAATTTAATATTGGAACTATAAAATTATAATAGGTTTTATAAAAAAATGAGTCATATTCATCTTCCAATTCAATCTCTCCTTTGGTTATTTTAACATCTTTAATAAAGTATTATTAATTTTCGATTATTTTCCTAAAGTATTATTTGAAGCCACTGAGAATATATATATATACCAAATTGACTCACACAAATGTGGATACAGAATAGCCCCACGTGGACGAATTGCCTATATATAATATTTATAATAGCTTCACCTTTCTTAAAGGTACTATATATTAAATCAGATTGAAAATTTTCCACGAAATAATTCAAAATTTCACTAGATCATAATAATAATATATTAAATAGGGAGCTTATGCTAATACTCACACAACGCCAACACGAGAATAAACCACCAGCATATCTCCTAATTTCTATCTACCAGCTATACCATGGGGTTCCAAAGTTCGCAAGGTGGAGGTTATTAACGTAGTGTCTCTAATAATTTTATAATTATATTATACTTATCTCATATATCAAGATTATCAACAAAATTTCAGTGCTATCTATCATCGTATTCATTCAATAACATCAGTATTATTAGGAACTTTTAGCATTTGCTGGTGATGGTTTCATCCAAATAAGGAATATTTTAAAGAGTCCATTGTCATTTTTAAAGTTTTGTTGGTTTGATCTACACTTGTCAATCCAGTGTTTCAGCGCAATTCTAGCAAAGGTAATTCACTCATGTGGGTTTCATAAGTAACCTACCTTCACCTGGTATAGTGGTTATTTTTGAGTGTGGTATGTCTTGGCCATAGAGCTCACCGCCTTAGGGCTCTTTGTTGCGACTCCCCTTTTTGTCCGCTGGCAGTGAGGCAGTTGTTGCTGTTATCTAGGGCTTGAGTATAAATAATGGAATAATATCAACAATACCGTCGACAAATATAGCACTCATCGTATACTCTATAATCCCAGGCGAGATTAACGGAAAAAGTGTGAAATTTAATTAATTATAAAAGAAATTAACAAGATATTACTTTCTTTCAATTAATTAGCCTTATCTCAGTCTCGAGTTTCGCGAATTTACTCCTCCTCTACTCTTCTTTTCACCTCTTTCTAGTTATCATAATAAATACAAGTCCTTTAATCCTCCAGTGGTTCTCCTTTGTTTGTCATGGGTGTGTTTTCAAGGTGGAGCTATTTATTGCATACAAAACCCATCTCGGGTGACAACCGTCCACGTTATCCCAATCTTGCCAACTCCTGATACCTTCATACATATAAGTATTTAGATCATAACTGGCGAACTATTAAATAATATACTGATCACCTATATTATACTCTACTTAACCTATTATACCACTATCTTATATACTATATATATATATATCTCATATATTATATATATACATCTATCTAATATCATAATAATATATATACCTCTATAGGGTATATATATATACTAAATACAATAAAAAAATATAATATTAATAATTTTAATTTTTGAAATTTATAAACTCTCTATATACTCTATATATATAGTATTATATATTACACGAATGAGAACTAAGGGAATCTGCTTTAGTAATAATGACATAGGGAGGTTGCTTTTGTAACTGATGAAAATGGATGTTGATGAGGGGTGGTTGTGTGGAAAAGCACACCTCAACTCTCGAAATCTGCGACACAATATTAAACAGTAATGATGAGTGTGTTAGTGATGTGTGTACGGGTTTTGATGAGTACAAGCCAGGAGAATAGTTATTTTTGGTTGGGGATGGGGAGGTTATTAGTAAGGGGAGGTAAGTGGGGTGAAGAAAAGACGAAGTTGAAGAAAGTTGAATAGAAAAGGCTAAAATCTGCAGAGTATAAGAGATGAAATTAACAGTTTAAGAGAAGCAAATTTGTGCACTGGAAGAAAATTATTCATTATTGATTTCGTATTTAAAACCAAGTGTATCTATAAGCGTATTAATGGAGGTAATAGTTTCTGGTTTCCAAGGGATTTGGATAAGGAGAGCGGTAAATTATTACACGCTTGGGTAACGGGAGAGAAAGTAGGAACGTGTAGAAAAGTGATTAATAGGGGAATAAGTTTATTGAGTTATTGTAGCTGACAGATAAATATGAGGCGATTTTTGGTATCGAAATGATGTGCGTCGAGTGACTGAAGGACTGTTGGTGGAAGAACCAGGTGCGTTTAGGAGTGGTTTAGAACGGATGTGTGGATCAAATCTCTTACATTAAAACAAATGATTGAGAAAGATGAGGGAGAAGAAAATAAATTATATTAGGGGTTTATATGGAATTTGCAACAGGCGCATGATAAGAGTTAATAGGGAAGCTCTCCTATGGCAGGTTATTAGTGATATCTGGTGTGGGGTAGGGCTTTGCGGAAATGGAATCAAAAGTATGTATGAACTGATAGTTAGAAGGCGTGTGTAATAAGAATGGTGATCAATTGGAGTGATTGGTTCAGATAGATTAATAGCACTCGGAGTGATGACATGGTTTGTTGTATATGTCTCCTGGTTATTTCATATTATGCATAGTGGAAAGGGGTTATGAAAGAATTAGTAATGTGGGGATGGCAGGAAATGGTGTTAGAATGGAGGGAGACGAAAGGAGATAGTGCGAGGGTGCGCTACCTATTATTTATATGCGGATGATTTTTGTTTTGTGTGGCGAATAATCTAAAGAGAGTTTTGAGAGGATTGGTAAAGAGATTTGGCAAGGGGTGTAAAAGGAGGGATTTCAGAAAGGACGTAAGATAAGAAGTAAGGTTTATGGTTGTGAGTAGAGGACATTCACCTTTAGTGTTGAATGATAATGTTTTAGATTGAGATCGAGAGAGCGAGCTGGAGCAAGGTCTGAGAGTCTTAAAATATTTAGAGATTTGTTGGATTGGATGCTAAGGAGAAAGCGGATGATACGAGTAGTGTAAAGTAGGAAAGCTTGTGAAATGGCAGGCATGTTGCTGGATGCAATTAAAAATCGTTGGAGAATGTAAAGGGACTACTAAGTTCTTGAGTGCGCTAGGGTCTTAAACATGAAGGGTAGGTTTGTTAACCTTGTTAACCTGTTGTATGGTAGTGAGACTTAGTGTCTGATATGAAGTTATATACGAGCTAAAGGTTCACTGCATGGTTCAGATGGACATATGCGTTTAGAAGCTAGGGCTAGGTTGTGAAAAATGAATTAATAAATGAAGGAGCGAATGAGTATTGTGTGGCTGTGAAGAAAGGCGGTAAATTGCAGAGAATAAATAAAAAGTATGTTGAGAATGGTTTTGTCATCGTGGAAAGTGTAGAATGATAGTCGGTTGGTTTAATGGATGTATAGTGGGTGAGTGTGTGGGAACGACCGGCTTTGGGAGACCGAAGAGAAAAAGTGATCGAGTTCGGTGAACGAATGTCTTAGAAGGAGAGACGAGAATGTGTATCTTCTAGGCAGAGAAGCGAGAATAAATGGGTGCATTGAATATGGAAAGAATGGCGGGGGTTTTGTTAATGGTGTGGCATGGTTGTGGCAACGCGCGGCGGCCCAGGGGATGAACGCTTACATTGACGATTTAAACCAATTAGTGGGACGGCGTCAGCGGTCCCTTTGAAGCTCTAGGGTGGAAAATTTTTCTGTCTGTAGAACGTAGCCTCTCACAATTAATATGTACAAGAGGTGGGCGTGTAAGGCTGGGCTTTTTCTTTTTCTGACGTTTTGGTCATGTTCTCCGCGCAAATGCTTTTCTTTTCCGATGCTTGTACAGCACCTTACCCCCAATCTTGGGGCAAAGAGGAAGGTTGAAGAAAGAAAAGACCCAATAAATATATACTATACCTAAGTTTATTATATTAATATTATATTAAATTATTATTATTATAATTATTATATTATTATTAATTATTATATTATTATATTATTATATATTAATTATATCATTTATTATTAATTTAATATTATAATATTTATTTATATAATATATTATTATAAATTTTATGATTATATTTATAATATTAATAATTATATTCATATTATTATAATTATTTATATAAATATTATATATAAATATGTTATTTATATATAATTTATAATTATATTTATAATATTATTATTTAATTTAATTATTAATTTTTAACAGACGTACGACAGATTATCTAGTATCTGGATATCCAGTATCCGGTATTCCGGTCTAATTTTCACTATATTTCGGATTATTTCCCACATCATTTTTATTATATATCTAGTATGGCCTCATAATTATTTATAATTTACTTTAATTATATTATTAATATACCTTATATATATAATATTTATATATTATTATATAATTTAATTATTATATTATAATATTTAATTATAATTTTAATTTAATTCTTATAATTATATATAATTTATTTAACCTTATATTATTATTAATTATATAATAATGTATTAATTATAATATTATTATTTACATATTATAATTAAATTATATATTATTAATCTATATATAATATTATATTATTTATTATCTATAATTAATTTAGTGGCAAATGGTAATGTGTTATTGTTAAATAACAAAACATGTTGTTATTCTTAATTGATTTTTTAAAACATTCGTTTTTTTACCGTTTTTTTTCTTTTTTTGTTGAGGCCTTTATATTCAGTAGATGATTTTGTTTTTTTTGTATTTTTTTTTTTATATTTCTTATTTTATCATAATTACAAGTTTACCTCTTAAATATTTTATTTAATTTACCATTTTTTTATTAGGAAACAAGTGTTACAGGATAATAATTAATATATTCATATATTATTTAAAAGTTACATTACATTATAAATGTGTTTAAAGTTGATAATCGTCATAGAAATTCTTTTGGAACAATGGGCTTGTAAGTATAAAACATAAACCTGTCCATACAACTCATAATTTACATGTTTAATGGAAAATCATACATACAATAAGTAAAGAGGTCACTCTGTATTAAACATTGATTACTTCACTGAGGTGCCAATAATGGTTTCAAGAAAAGAACAACACATACTGCATTGCAAAATACAGTGATGACATTAGCGAAAATGGAAAATAGCTTGCGGAAAATATATCAGGAAGATGAGTAAGAGTAACAGAAAAACAAAGGAAAGAAAGCAAAGTAAGAAATGCAAATGCAACAAAGCAGAAAAAAGCACAAATAAATAAGCCTTCAGTTGACACTGTTCCTATCACTGATAAATCTGATTATGTTCAAATTGCTCAATGTGAAGACAATAAGTTTTCATAATTTTCATATATATAATTAATATAATATATATATAATATATATATATAATATATATATATATTATATATAATATATATATATATATATATATATATATATATATCAGTGGCGCTTTGGGGTAGGGCAGAGTAGGCAACGCCTAATTGCCTTAGTGAGCCCAAAAAAATATTAAAAAAAGTCAGCAAATCATATACTATATATATATATATATATATAATATATATATATATATATATATATATATATATATATATATATAATATATAATATATCATAATATATATTAATATATAGTTATATATATAATATACTATATAATATATATAATGATTTCGTTCGAAAGCTAGCTTTAAAGATGCCGGCATCAATTTCTACTTGATTCCTTTTTTTAATATTAGCGATGGTGCCAATTGTTAATTTTCGGAGTCAAAAAAATAGTTTCCTTATTCTCTAGGGCAAGGCAACTTTGGATGTGCCGAACGAGATTATTAGTCATTTTTTTTTTAAATAATCCCCATTTAAATAGCATTAGCAAGAAATAAATATTATTAATAACATAATTATAATAATTAACTTAATTAATAAATATTTTATGCTATATTGATCATCTCTTATATCTACTTTTTAATTCATAATTCATTTCATATAATTAATTTGAACAACCTGAGAGTCCGAAGCAAACGGGTGCCTGACTCAAATTCCCTTTCCTCGGCGAAGATATAGGTTGCCCTCTGACTCAGATCAGTTGCTATATTTCATGTTATTAATAATAGATAAAATACGCTTTTCATAATTATTTTATTATATTTGTTTTGTTGTATTAGCAAGTAAAATTGAGCTGTAAGTTTTGTAAATACGGGAATATTGGAATCGTAATTTGATTTAAGTTTCATAAAAAATTACTAAAATTCTTTTTTAACAAATGTTGTAAGCCTATTGAAATTCAATGTTAGAAAATGTGCAATACACGCGATGATATTCGTATATGAATCTATCATCCTCTCTTACACTGTCGCTGTAATATATAAATATATATTATATATATATATATTATATATATATATACTTATATATACTATATATATATATATATATATATATATATACTACTATATATATAATACTTATATATAATATATATATATATAATATATTGGCATTCGAAAAATAACACAGAACTTTTGCTGCAAGACCAAAGATAAGAACAAAATTGATCTTCTTTATAGAAATATAGATGTGAGTAATCAATATATATATATTATATAATATAATATATATATACATATATATATATATCTATTATAATATATTATATATATATATATATATAATATATATATATATATATTATATATATACCTATTTATATTATATATAATCTTAATATACCTATATATATATATATATATAAATATATATTATATATACATATATATAATATATATATAGTATATATATATATATAATATATATATACGGTATATATATATTATTATGTATATAATATATAATATATATTTATATTATATATTATATATATATATATATATATACTATATTATACTATATATATATATATATACTCAATATATATATAATATAATAATATTATAATAAGGATTTGGCCTACTTCAAAATTAAAGAACACGAGCCCCACTGGGATATCTCATATATATATATACTATTAAATATATATATATATATATATATATATATATATATATAATATAATAGATATTATATATTTATATATAGCCTATATAATATATATTAGGGATGGCCAAAAAAATATCGGTAATATCTCTCTCCTCATCATCACCCTATATTTGTTTGCTGCTTCGAAATATTGATATTTTTGGCTCGATATAAAATGATTACTTTTTCTCCCACCTTGGCTACCAATGAATTCTAGCAATACTTCGAACCTATTAGGAGGAGATAAACTCTAAAGATAAAAAAAAAACTTTTTAATGCCTGGATTCATAAAATCTTATCCCCTATGCCGATACTCTTAAGTTGATGAAACTCTTTTTCCCCATATTTCGTTCTTCGGTCCTCCCCATTGTCGTGTATAAAATAAACCGAAAATTGGGGTTTTTAAAATTTTTCGTCTTTTTCTGGGAACCAAAATGGCAGCATGGCACATTACCACATAGTCAAATGTCTTCTGAGTTTCACTAAGCACTAATTCAGTTATTCAGTGGCAAGACTTTGCAGTCCCCTCGAGACCAGCCTGATCCTAATGATTTACGTGTAGCTCTGTGGGGTGTGTTCAGTGTCAGTGTGGACTGAAAGATAATCCTTACAGAATCTAATACCTTGAGGAGACAGGAATATCCCCAGTGAGCTGGTTTTACAGTTAACATATCCCGAATATCCTCAATGACTTTTTTTTAAAAACATAAAGTCTTAGCCCTCGGTGATTTCCTTTACGATTGTTTTGCTTAAATATGTAATTTATCTAGAAATAACGTATTTTATCTATAAAAGCTATTACTGAAAAGATTTATGTTGTTTTTGGGGTACATCACTTAAAGCTTTTCTTATGATAAGTCGTCTGGCATCCAGTTCGAACTTCTTAAATATTATTTCATTTTTTAATACTAAAATTTAATAGAATTTTCTTGTAAGATCAAGGACTTCCAGAGTGTCCAAGTCAGTTGTTACATCCATTTAAATTAGGCCGTTTTCCAATTTTGCATTTGTGCTAACGTTCGATAAGAAATGCTAATCCAGTTTTTAGCACGAATTTTCGGGCATAATCGACCGATTTTTTTACAATAATTTTGATCAGCTGTTCTAATGGAGCAGGTGGGTTTTGGAATAAAAAAAATAAAACAAACATAACAATGTTTTATTAACAAATAATTGATCAACTATGTGATGGAGTTTATTCGATTTGGAAGAAATTCGATTAAAACAAATTTTATTGAATGAAACATTCATCAAATCTACGAACTACTACGCCGCAATTTATTTGTTTTACAATTTTTCGTTATGCATTTTTCCTAAAATTCGTAAGCACGGTAAAGAGGCAAACCTAACAGAATTAAGGAAATTACTAACCTTTCGTTAGCATTTTACTAATTTTGTGCTAAAATTGACATAATCGAACGACTTTTTTAGGCATTTCCTAAATTTCGTTAGCAGAAGTGCAAAATCGAAAACGCTTTATGTTTATACTCGAATTCAATATTTATATTATTTAGAATTTAAAATAGAAATCATTTTGAAGATTCCCAGCTTCATTAATACTTAAATCTAGCTTATTTTTTCATTTTTAATACGAAAAAAAGTGAATTTTTAATGATTATTGTTTAATTTTCTAGTGAAACCGATTTTCTAATTTAATTTATTCGCTCGTCCACAAAAAAGATCAAAACACACCCACTTTCTAGCACAACTTCAATCTTCAACCTCTTGGAGTTGGAAACTTGAAAGTTGAAAGACCTGAAGAGTGAAGATCCTTTTTTCCATTTCTACCACTTTTCTCTGTACATAGTCTGCTTCATATTTATAAATTAAAGCCTCTTCTCTCTCTCTCTCTCTCTCTCTCTCTCTATATATAATATATTAATATATATATATATATATATATATATATTATATATATATATATATATATATATATATATATATATATATATATATATATATATATATATATATATATATATATATATATATATATATATATATATATATACCGTAAAATGGGGACAAATGGGTCAATTTTTGACTTTTTTTGGTATAAAAGTAGGTGAAAAAAAATAATGGCTTATAGAAATGTTTTATTTACCATTCACGAATTTAATTTTATCTTTTTTAAACATAAAAAAATGTTTAAAATAAAATATATCTTTCTAAAACTATTTTTAATTTTTTTTAAAAAAAAGGCAAAATCAAAATGTTGGATTGGGGTCAAGTGGGTCACTCATGGGGACAAACAGGTCACTCATTTAAATTTAAATCACTTATCTTAACTTCTTCTTTTTCCTTCCTCCTTTCTTCTTCATTCTTCTCCCTCCTCTTCCTCCTCCTTCCTGTTCGTTTCCTCTCCTCCTCCCTTCTTCTTCTTTCTTCCTCTCCTTGTCTTGCATGACTCTGTGCTTTTCTTCTTTCCACCCTCAGCTCCAGCTCAAGGGGGTCCTCAAACCTCATTTTTTGGTTCTGAAACCCTCAAAAATCCGGAATCTAAATGTCATTTGAATTACATATATATAACACATCAATTGATCAAATATGCAGCTGGAAGCCAGAATCCACGTCTGGCCCGCCAATCAACAAACTCCCAGCTCCGGCAACACAACTCAATTACTCTATTTCATTTATTCCTTCTATTCACTCACCAAATTTCAACCTTCAAAGTCCTTTTCCTGGTTTTGGGGCTCAAATCCACCTCCCCTTCTTGGTACGTGGCGGCGGGAAACCTTGGGCCCAGGCAGGCGGCACCGTTCACAACGACCCACGGTAACTCCAGTTTGAAGAGAAATAGCTATCTAGAAACCGTTAAAGACCAAAAATATATGAGAAACGCGTCGACCAGTGCAAAAAGGACCTAAGGAATGCTCCGATCCACTCAGTAATTCCGGGAATCAGACTCGGCATACCTCAAAACATAGGGGGTAGACACTAATTTCATCTCTCTAGCTCGAAAAATAACAAAGGTTGAATACTTGCATTAGATAGGGGGGTAGGAGGGTAATGTCTATTACTATTCATTAGAAGGAAGCATCCTAGCACCTAAAATACACCAATCGACTCCCCATACTATAACGATAAAGGGGTAGACCACTAATATTAGGTGTATTCTATGACGAAGGATATCATTGCTAGGAGTGCTAGAAAAGGGGGGTGGGAGGTACTAACTAATAGAAGGAAGCATCCAGCAACCTTCTATATATCACGCAATCGGACTCCCCTGACCTTATAACATAGGGTAGACCACTAAATAGTGGGTGTACTCTATGATGTAGGACATGTCATTTAAAATGTAAGTTAGAAAAAGTGAGTGACCCACTTGACCCCAAGGTAAAAATTAATATTTTGCCGTAAAACCAAACAATGAATTTTAAATATATTTTAGTATAGCTTACCTTAGGGATGTTATAAATGAATGTTCCCTCCTAAATATTCATAAGTCTTTAGTTTTTTGGAGCACAACGTTTAACATTTAACTTTTTTTCATGAAAATTGAACCGAAATTTTTAAGTAATTTTTTGAAACAAAAAACATATTTTTTGAGTTATAGGATAAGTTTTTGCACTAATTTGCACCTAAAACTACATTGTATGTTATAATCGCATAATATTGGTATTAAAAAAATTAAATAATTTATTAAATAAACCAAAAAAAAACACTCAGTAATACCAGGAATCAACTCTGCATACCTCAACATGTGACTCATTTGTCGCCCATTTTACGGTATATTATATATATATAATATATATATTATAATATATATATATATATATATATATATATATATATAATATAATATATATTATATATATATAATATATATAATATATGGGGACAAAGTTACTTAACGGCCACACGGAATGGGAGGAAGAAAAGTTTATTATATATATATATAAAATATATATATATATATATATATTATATATATATATATATATCATATATATATATATATTATATATATATAATATATATATATATATATATATATATATACTATATAATATATATATATATATAATATATAGTTTAAAGGTAAGTATTAAACCGTAATACTGTTGAAATACCTAACAACTACTCATTGTTTAAGAACGCAAATAATCTGTTAACAACATCATTTTCTGCCGTTGTAAAATAAAAAGCATCGTACATCCCTAAATTTTTCATTTAATTTTTATTTTTTATTTTATGTTAGTTTAAATTTATTTTGTACTTTTCATAACTGATTTTAGTGTAGCTATCGTTGTTATTTAACTATGTGCGTCGCCTTTAACTATGTGCTCGCCTAAATCTGGAGGATAATAATATATATATATATTATATATATATATACATATAATATAATATATATTATATATATATATATATATATATATATATATATATATATATATATATATATATATTGATTATAATATATCAAATTATAATTCATATTAAGAAAAAATATCGAAATAACGATATATCGATATCGATATTTTTTTGGCGATAATATCGAAGGCAAATATGATATTTTTTTTAAATATCGATATATCGATTTTATTCGATATGTTTTTAGATATCGGGAGCCTAATATATTGATATATATATTATATATATATATATATATATATATATATATATATATTATATATATATATATATTATATATAATATATATATATATATATATATATATATATATATATATATATATATATATATATATATATATATATATATATATATATATATATATATATTTGTGTATTTTTTTTTTTATATTTTTGTCAGTGTGATGTCCTGTGTCCTTCTTGGTATGAAAGAAGAAGATGTGAAGCTGAAGTTATCCTGGGTTATGGTGTCAACCATGTTGTCCCCTGTGTTCCCTTTTGTATCCCTTTATTTATTTATTGTATTTTGTGGTGTATTAACTTTCTTTTATATCTTTTCTCTTCCAGTCATTGTAATTCAAGTAGTAAATGCAGTGTACAATGTGGTACATGGTAGTTTTGTATTGTAGTAATTAGTAAACACATAAAGTAAGTTTAAATACGGTTGCCGTAGTGGGGTACCTTGTAGTAAATTGGTTAAAGGTGCGCACCTTAGAGGGAGCCGTGAAAGCAACCAAGTACTGTGTTTACTTGTATTATACAAATCATTGTATATATACTTTTATAGATACTAATATGTATCTAAGATTACAAGTCTTCGTTAAGTTTGTTACTTGTACATAACTGTTCCGTTATTCAATCAACAAGAACTCAGTTGGTGAGTAGTCACTGTGTTTGTTTGTCATTGTTTTTGCTGCCACTAGATTTTATCAGTGGTAGCAGAGCGTAGTTACGCTTCTGCTCTGGTTGTGTTGTGTGTGTCGTGGTGTTGGTGTAACAAGGCAGTGGTGGTGTTTCTTGTTGATCGGTGTTGGTTGTGGTGAGTATTGTGGTGAGATATGGGAAAGGAAGGTGATGGTAGTGGTAGTGGTAGTGGTACTGATGGTGATAGGAGTGAAAAGAAAGTAGAAGTAGTTGTAGAAAAAAGGGTGCGTAGAGCATGTCCTGAGTTCAAGGGTGACTTAAATGCAGATGAGTATGATGTGTGGAAAAGTAAGGTGAAGTTGTGGTTTAAGATCTGTGGTGACGAATTTGAACAACCAGCAGGTGAGATTTTGTTTGGTTTGTGTGCAAAGGCATATGAGTGTGTGTGGATGGTGGATTGGGAGTCGTTAGGTAAAAAAGAAGGAGTGGATGAAATATTACGTAGACTGGATGAACGGTATGCGAAAGAAAAGCAAAGAGATAGGTACGATAAGTTATGTGAATATTTCTATATTAAAAGGAAGGATGGTGAATCTATGAGAGAGTATGCTAATAGGTATGAGGTGATTGAGAGGAGGTGTAAGATTGTTGGTAAAGTGGATTTGGGTGAAGACATGAAATGTGTTCATCTACTTGAGGGAGCAAATGTGAGTGAGAATCAAAGGCAAATGGTGTTAGCGTATTGTGGCAAGGATGAGTGGGTGTTCCGTACGTTTCGTGATGCTCTGATAAATATATGTGAAGGTTTTGGTAGAAAAAGTGAAAGAGCGAACAGAAGTGATGTAGATGAGAGTGGTGAGAAGAGTTGGTATTCAAGTCAACGTGTGACTGGGCCCAGAAGTGAAGAGTGGATTAATGGTCAGTTGTTGAATGTGAAAGGAATGGTGTAGTGAGTGAGTGTAATATTTGTAGGTCGAAATTTCATTATGCGTATAAATGTCCGTCAAGAGGTAGAGGTAGAGGTGTTTATGGTGATAGTAGAGGAAGAGGTAATAGTAGTGTTGTTGGTGTTGGTAGAGGTAGAGGTAGAGTAGTGGAAGTGGAAAATGTAGAAAGTAGTGCAACAGGTGGTGGTAATAATGTGGATGATATGATTTTCTATGGTGAAAGAGTAAGGAGAAATAGTGAAGAAAGTGTGTGGAGAAGAAAGAGGTGTGACTTATGTAGATCGGATAAACATTTGTGGAGAGATTGTGATGTTTATGGCGATTATAGTGAAGTATGTGGTAAGAAAGTGGGTAACAGTGGGGTGAATAAGGGTAAAGTAGAGAGTAATGTAGTAAGTAGTAAAAGTGGTAGTAATGTTGGTAGACAAGTAGTGGATAGTCTAGGTGATGGTTACAGGTATGGTGGTGTGGGAAGAGGTAAGAGTGTCTATAAAAGTTGTGGTGATGAGTTTTTAGATAGTATGGCTGCGTTTTTGGGTAGAAATCCTGTAATGGATAGTAGTAGTAGTGATAGTAGTGTTACGGATAACGAACAGAGGTTGTGTCATACGTTGTTCGAAGTGAATGATGAAGGAAAAAAGGAGAACAAGAGTGTGGGAGAAAGTGGTGAAAAAGTAGTAGTGATGTGTGATGAGGAAAAAGAGGTGAGTGTCAGTTGTAGTGAAAAGAAGACTGTGAAGAAAGAAGTGAGTGGTAATCGTGATGTCAGTAGGTATGAGGATTATTCTGGAACTCGTGGATCTTTCCTCGGGTGGACAACAACCGGTTTGCAAGATGAACTCTTCGTCTTTTCTACGGCGTTTGTACTGTGGCATTATTCTTAACCACATTGACAGGTTTCCCATTTGACGCAAATTCTGTGGAAGTGAAGTGTAGTGGTTCAGAAGTAGTAACAAAGTGTGCAGCAGTAAGTGTAGAAAAAGGGGGAGTAAGAGCAAAAGTGAAGAAAGTAAAAGTGGCCAAGAAAAGTAAGAAAATGGAACGTAGTGCTAAAGTAAAAGAGTGGATGAGACGTAGAAAAGGTGAGAGATATTGTGCTTGGATGGAGAGAATTGAAGAGTACTTGTCTAGTGATGAGAGTGAAGGGGAAGTATTAGAAGATGGTAGGAGTTTATTGATGAGGTATGGGTATTATAGGGATTCAGACTTGTCTGATCCAGAGTGAAGTAGTGAGTATGTTGTAGTGTTGGTATGTAGAAGTAGTCAAGTAATAGTATGTGGTAGTAATGTAGTAATAGTAGGTGGTAGTGTTTAGTGGTAGTGGTAACAGGTAGAGTTTTGTTTGTGCCTGTGGTAGTAGTTGTGTAGTAGGAGTGGGTAGAGAGTAGCGTTTAGTGTGTGGGTGTTTTGCAGGTGCGTAGTGGCTGTGCTGGTGGTGGGTTGTAGTGTGTTTTTTGTGCAGTATTAAGTGATAGTGGTAAGTGTATGTTTTGTACAAGTACAGTACAAGTGAAAGGTGTGGGAGAGAAAGGTATAAGATTGATAAGTTTTGTGTCTTGTTTTTTTAGGTTTGTCAGTGTGATGTCCTGTGTCCTTCTTGGTATGAAAGAAGAAGATGTGAAGCTGAAGTTATCCTGGGTTATGGTGTCAACCATGTTGTCCCCTGTGTTCCCTTTTGTATCCCTTTATTTATTTATTGTATTTTGTGGTGTATTAACTTTCTTTTATATCTTTTCTCTTCCAGTCATTGTATATTAAGTAGTAGTTGTGGTGTACTTTGTGGTACACTTTTGTCTTGTGTTGTGGAATTGTAAACACATAGAGTAAGTGTAAATACGGTTGCCGTAGTGGGGTACCTTGTAGTAAATTGGTCAAAGGTGCGCACCTTAGAGGGAGCCGTGAAAGCAACCAAGTACTGTGTTTACTGGTATTATACAAATCATTGTATATATACTTTTATAGATACTAATATGTATCTAAGATTACAAGTCTTCGTTAAGTTTGTTACTTGTACATAACTGTTCCGTTATTCAATCAACAAGAACTCAGTTGGGAGTAGTCACTGTTTTGTTTGTAATTGTTTTGCTGCCACTAGATTTTGAGGATATATTATCATTATATATATTATATATAATTATATATTATAATAATATATATATATATTTTAAGTATATATATATAATATATATATATATATATATATCTATAGATATAATATATATATATATAATATAAAATAGAACATCTTCAGGGAGGAGAGGCTGGAAAAAAATTTCAATCGCGCCAGGACTCGAACCATCAACAACAACGTTGACGTTAGACAATGCACATGATTCTCTACCGCTAGTCAGATCCGGCTCCCTAGAAAAAGAAGACATCTCAGAACAGTTTTACAATCTCATGCTTCGATACCACTACTTTGACACTCGATACTTATTTAAATCGACAGGAGGGTGGTTGGAACACCTGCTGGGGCTACATGGCATTCTTCTGGGGTGCTCCTGGGTTACAGAAGCAACCAACCAAAGTCAAGGAACGCCAAAATGGGCACAACATGCTTGTTGCGACATTTGCAATTATGAGACAGAAAAATTTCACTTGCGCCAGTACTCGAACCATCGACAACAGCGTCGTTGTTAGACAATGTACAGGAGAGTCTACTACTAATCCGATCCGCCTCCCCAGGAAAATAAAGCATCTTGGAACAGTTTTCAAATCTTCTGCTTTGATATCCCTGCTTTAAAACTCTTTACTTATTTAAACCCTCAGAATGGTGCTTGGAACCACTGCTGGGGCTACACGGCATTCTGCTGGGTTGCTCCAGGGTTACAAAAGCAGCCAACTAAAGTCAAGTAACGGCAACATGGCACAATATACCTGTTGCAACAATTTTTCAGTAATACAAAGAAAAAATTCACATGCGCCAGGACTTGAGCCATCGACAATAGCATAGCCATTAGATAATGTAAATGAGGCATCTCGGAAAAGTTTTCAAGTCACCTTCGATATCACTGCTTTGAAACTCGTGGTACTTATTTAATCCATAGAAGGTGCTTGGAACCACATATATATATATAATATATATATATAATATATATATATATTATATATATTATATATATATATATATATATTACATATATAAATATATATATATATATATATATATATATATTATATAATATTATATATATATATATATATATTATATATATATGAGAAAGATTTTTTTGCCCTCTGAAAAAAGAAATAATATTTCCAAATGTTTATTTGTTTTTCTAACACTTATTTTTTACTTACATTAGATCACAAAAAAATTCATTAAAAAAAACGGTTTTATTTCCTTCAAATTTGGTACCAACGCTACATATAAAATCATAAACAGACTGACGTTTATATTAAACGTTTTTTGTAGAATGTAAGGTGGTGTCAACTGTGATATGACTGTTTTTTCTTAAAAAATTTTGAACAGTACTCTTCAGATATTGTCAAAAAAAAAAAAATTTAAATAAATTTTTGAAATAAGGGTTTTAATCCCTAATGAAGGTATTTCGATCCCAGATGCGATATTTTAGTGAAAAAAAAATTGAAATATCTCGGAATTTAAAGATTTTATTGTCATTTTTGTGGAAGTTCAAAAATAAAAAATTACTCTCTTCACCCCCACCCCCCTAAAAAACTGTTTTTTTTTTTTTTTTTTTTTCATAAAATTAAAGAGAAAATAGTTATTCATCAAAAAAATATCTTTTATCGGTTTGAAGGAAATATTTGAGGATAAAGTCTCCCCTTAATAGTGAATAATTTAGTCTTTGAATTATTTACTGAAATTCCCATTAATTGTATAGTGAATAATTTAGTCTTGAATTATTTACTGAAATGTCCCATTATTGTGAGTTGATTTTTTTTTTTTTTATAAATGTCTAAAAGTTAAGGGGTTATATAATTTACTATATTGGATTGTCAAAGATATTCAGCATATAACTTGATTAAGTTTTCCTTTTCTATAGTGATTTTTTTTTAGTAAAATTTTTGCTTCTTATTTTACAGTAAGGTTAAAAATTATTACTGTATTTATATATATATATATATATATAATTATATTATATATATATATCTACGAAAAAAATAATATATAATATATATATTATATATATTATTATAAGTATATATATATTATATATATATATATATATATATATATATATATATATATATATATAATATCTTGATTTTACACTTTCAGAAATTAAATTATGAATTGTTGAGGTTTTATATCTCACTATTTTAAAACCTTTTTTATTATTAAAAATGCAAAGCATATTGACGTATCTTGGAGAAAACCACTTAGTGCTTGGAATTGTGGCATTCTGTACATGGAGTTCCATATTTTTCTTTATATCAAGAATAGTTCATAGACTTGAAATAACAAAACCGCTTTCAAAGTCATCCAAAGTTACAGTCAGTGAGGCATTGGTTTCTGCTATTCAAGGGTTTGTTTGCGGAGGAATTGGAGTTCTTGCTGTCCTCCACTGTAGACATGATGTAATTAAAATAAAATATGAGCCAGTTGTTCATTACTGTACATTTGGCACTGGCTATTTTATGTACGACTTGATAGCAATGTTTTATGCGAATTGGTTGGACTTACGGGATAAAGGAAAAGCGAAGTCTTTTTTGTTTACTTTTAAAACCTACCTAAAGAATAATGCTCTTATGATTGCTCATCATATAATTTTAACATCAATTTTATTCCCTGCTTTAATTACTTATTCCACAATGGGTCATTTTTTTGCTGGCTGTTTCTTTTGTATGGAACTATCGTCTCCTTTTGTAAATTTTCGTGTTGTTTTAAGTAAATTAGGACTGAAGCCAACAAAAATGTATCTCTACAATGGTATATTGATGATGGTAATATTTGCAATATTTAGAGTGATAGTTTTTCCTTATATGTACATACATTACTCTTTACAACAGAGCTCTGTTCTAAATATTTCCCCATTTGAAGCATTTCAAAAAATTCCCAAAATCTGCCATTTTTTCTGTACAATAATTATTAGTCCTCAACTTTACTGGTTGTCTTTGATGATCAATGGTGTGTTCTCCGTACTTCTAAACAGGCCAAAGGCTTTAGATAAATATGATTAGAGAAAAGGTAGAAATGAGATGTAGAATACTTTATATAAAATCATTGTCAGTAATAGATGTCAGATATATTACTTTTACGTATTTTATGTATCATCAGAAATATAAAAAGACAATAGTTGTGGGCTATAATTGATTATATGAAATAAGGCCTATCATTGCTTTTGAATAACATACTCTTAACTAAGTGTGCCTTTTTTTTTAAGATACATTTTTTTCATACCTACTAAGTTTTCAACTGCACATGGAAAAAAAAAAAATTTCAGAGATTTTTATTATCTTAAATTCAGGAAAGAATGGAAAAGGAATTTTTAATACCTGTTGTTTGACTTGGTGAAATTGCAAGTTGCCAAAAACTTGGTGCTTTTTTCATACTTTTATAATTAACAGTTGACTAGTTTCTAATCCTTTATTTTTATTTATTTATTTTTTTTTTTTTTCAAAATTATTAATTTCTGGACAACTTTTAACTTACTTACATTTTACCTAGTCAAGTGACAAAAAAATGAAACAAGTATTTTAAATTAGCTATATTAAATCGTATCCCTTATTAGGATGTTCTAATTTTTAAATTTGATTACTTTAATTTTGTATCCGATTTTTACTGACTGTTAGAGTTTTAAATTTTATGGTGTGTTTGTGTGTGTTTGCGCGCCTTAGGTTGTTTCATTGTGTGCTTTTAATGATACAGGAATGTCTTTAGAAAAATGTTTAGATAATTAGCCAAAATTGCAAAAGCATATTAAAGATAGGGTACTGGTATGTATGTAATTTGCTAATAACAACCAGCTGTTTTCTTGTTTTCAAAATAGGGAAAAACCAAAAAAAAAAAACATATTTAGACATTATATCGCAATTTTAATATTGTTTACTTTTTATGAGTATTCATTATACAAGGATTTGCGTTATATTATTGTAATTACTGTGGTCATTTTATTGATTGTATTTAGCTTTGTAATACCTAGTCCATTTCTTTTTTTTTTTCTTTTTAATAGAATATTTTGTGCATCACAGTACGGAGGTGATCAAGTATCAAATAATAGGTTTTTAAGTTATTGAAGTTTATTTTGTCATTAATTGTAGGGTGTTCGAAATACAATTAATTTTTTTTCTCATCTTTTTGTTAGTATCAAACTTATGTTTGTTTCGGTAAGTTTTGTTTTTAAACATGAGAAACTTATGGGAATATTTTTTTTTTTTGTAATATTCTGATTATATAAGGTATTCAGCTAATTGAAGAAAAACCTGATTGAAAAATCCTAATATATATATATATATATATATTATATATACCTATATATATATATATAATATATATTATATATATATATATATATATATATATAATATATATATATATATATAATTTTGTGATATTTAAGTGTATATACATATAGGTAGAATGCTAGTCATTGTAAATTTTTAATTTTTGGTGGTGCTCTCTGTTGATCGAGGAAATATATATATGATATATAATATATATAGTATTATATATATATATATATATTTATATATATTCTGCTCACACTTACGATGAGAGGTTAACTTCGGATAGGTATTAATATATATATAGTATATATATAATATAAGTGAGTATATATATTATCATACGGTATATATATATATAATATATATATATATATTATACTTATATATATATATATATATATAGCTATATAGCGAGTTAGGGTTATATAATATCATACCGAACCATAGTGATACGCAGATATCCGTAGACCTCGGAGGCTTTGCGATGGATCTTAGTATGCTATATGGTCGCATGTCTAGAATATATATTATAATGATATGTGAAACAAAATCTGCAAACTGTTTAATATAAAAAAAATATAAAAAAAAGTTGTATATTTGTTTTACTTTTGTTTTATTTGGATAGTTGCATTAATATTGTTACACAAATAATGGGATTCTTAGATTAGTTTTAGTTTAACTTCAAATAAAAAAAAAAATATTTCCATGCACCCTTGGCCTAATCTTAATATTTATCTTAATTTATTTTACACTTTGTGTTACAGAGCCCCCATAGTTATTTTTTTATTAGATTATTCCCCCAACTTTTAAAATTGTAAAACAAAATTTTTTTTTGTTCATATTATTATTATGAATCACTTTATCATGTGTAATTTATTTTTAATTCATTTATCTTCTCTCCCCCTTTTCTAATCAATGATTTCATTCATTATGTATGGGTTTTGCAGTCATGTTCCATTTTCCTTATGAGGGACTTTGTCTTTGTAACTAAACATGTACCATTCATATTGCTCAGTTTTTTAATATATATATATATATATATAATATATATTATATATATTTAATAGATATTTTATAACTTATATATATATCTATATATATATATATATATTAATATATATATATAATATATATATATATATTTATATAGTAAATTGTAACTCATTTATGTCACAATTTTAGTTATTTGAAAAGCACTTTTATTTTATGATAACTGTTATTAGTTTTATTGCTCGCACTTGTGAGGGTAAGATTAGTATATCATATTAGGTTGATTTGAATTTGTCATAGCGTCGGGAACATTTCGGGCTTGAGGAATTTTTTATGATTATTATTATTATTGCAAAATTTTATTATATTCATCAAGCCTTTAGAAGAATGCTCTAGGCTTATCTTGACTTTAAATGTAGGAAATTTGTTTTAAAATTGTTTTATATATTTGTGGTAGATGGTTTATATCAGGTTGAAGGATAGCCTGCCTCTAGGCTCGATTTCCTACCAGTTACCCCATGCTGACCCCAAATAGGGACAAAAGCATGTTAGTAGAAATTTAGTTTAATAGTTCATATGAACAGAGAGAGGTTATTATTTAAATTTAGTTTAATGGTTCATATGAACACAGAGAGGTTATTATTTAACCCCCCAACACCTCTAGCCCCTGAATCTATTCCCATTGGTATGTTAAGATTATTGTTGGTTTTGTTCTGTTTGTTGGTGTTATTTTATGAGCCCCATGAACATAAGGATATAAGTAATTGAAAATTGTTCATTAGCAGACTTTAACAACCGTGTTTTATGAATACTCAATTTTTGCTTATATTATTTATCATTATTATTGACTAGATACCACAGTGAAGGTCCGTCGCAATCTTGTGAAGCCCGAGGGTGAACTTTTTGACTGCAACGAGCTCTCACTTAAGGGTATTGAAGGGATGGTAAGGGAAGACCTTCCTTTCAGCTTTTGTCATGCTCTTCTACTTAACTATCCGATTTCCGTGCATATTACGCACCCTACACCACATGTGTGAGAATTGAAAGGAGAATAAAGAAAGAATAATTATTTTATTATTTTTATTATTACTATTGTCAAGGCTGAGGAATTTTTCTATAAAATGTTCGCACTAATTGAAGCTTACTCACATTTGAGTGTAAACAATTATTATTATTATTATTATTATTATTATTATTAATATTCAAATTTTCTTTGACATTTAAAATATGTATAAGCCAGGACCCACCCATGGAGTTGATTATTCAACCCAGTGTGGCCGCTTCTCTGTGGGCAGTGGTGGGTCCTGTACATTAACTCAAAAAAAAATATATTTATATATTATTATTATTTATTATTGTTATTATTATTTAAAGACTGAAGAATTTTTCTTTAAAATGTTTGCACTGGTTGAAGTTTATTCACTTGAGTGTTGATAGATAATATTATTATTATTTTTATTATATGGAATTTAGATAAATAATAATTAAAAGGTCATGTAGTTACAAATTAATGAGGTAGTTTTGACTTTTGGCATTTATTTTAAAGGATTTTATATAGTTTTTATAGGTATAACTGTACAATGTAGTAGAAATATTACCAATGGTATTATGTTTGGATTTTAGACCATGCAACTGGTTGATTGATATGAGAAAAATAGAACCAAACTTGTTTTTATATAGTTGTTTACAGTTTGGGTAGAAATCTTTGACTTTATTAAATAGAATATATATTGGAAGACTTTTTGTATGGTTAATAAGATGTTGTGCAATGTAGATCAATAGGTGCCGATAAGAATGTATTCATGGGATTAGTCATAAAAAGAAATGAGGGTGTTAGTAAAATTAATATCACCTCTTTCCTCAGATAGGGTGTAAGGTTAACACTATACCGTATAAGGTTAGCACTTTACGTCCTGTCAGTGGTACCATTCGAGAAAAGCCACTGGGTTTTCTCAGGTTTTGGGCAGATACCTCTAGCTGGGCAGGTCTGTCGTGAATGCCGGTATTTATTCCATTACTAATAACACGTCACTATTGTACTGAGTTATGTCTAAAATGAATCTAAGCCAAGAAAGAGAATAGCTCACTTTCTCCCGCCCAGACCAGTATTGAACCTTGGTCCTCTCGCATGCTAGGCGTGTGTGCTCTACCTTTAAGTCACAGAGCACTGGTGTTAAAATATTTTATTTTAGTAATGTCACAATATTGAGAATTTGGTATAACACAAAATTTGAGTGATATAAAACCCCAAAGAAAAACTTTGGGAAAAGAAAATCTTTGATTGGTGAAACCGGAAGATTAGGTTAATGGTAATGTAGTGAAAATTTTGAAAAAAGAAAGTATTATATATGAAGATGGACCAAGAAAATATATAAATGTGAAGGGATGAGGAGTAAGGATCTATGGAGAAACTCTATATAGTGGAGCCTGTAATCTTTTTGCCCTGATTCCAGCTCTGAATACATGGCAGGGAAAAAAAGAGAGGTTAAATAATGTGGAAAAAAGAATACACAAGGGGAGGTGTTGGACTAAGTAGACTGAAAATGTGAAGAAACTTATCTGGTGTTGAAGTTGATGGAAGATATATAGGGTGTGGGTGGAACTGAAAAAGAAAGAAGTTTAAGAGTGAAAACTGATCAATCTGGACCAAATAGATTTTCCATAAACAATTATTTTTGCCTTTGATGTATATTTTGGGTTCATGCAAACCATTTTACAGTTGAGTGAGGAGAAACGCAAGCAGTTTTAAAAACCTTGGGAAAAAATTTGTAAGAATGCTGTGATATATATTGTTAAGCTTTCTAACATCTATAAATAAATATCTTACCAAGTGCCCAATAATAAAGTATGTACTTGACCTTAAACTCATTAATAATTTAAATTATTTTTAATCATCATTATAACTAAAAAATTTCAAATTCATAAATATATATATATATATAGTAGTATTATATATGATAATAGTATAGTATATGAAGGATTTCTATCTGGATATAATTAGTGATATAGCGGGATAAGTGTACTACGGTATAGATAATATATAATATATTATATATATATAATATATATATATAACAATAGTGACTGAGTCAGGAGATGTATAGTGATCTATACTATATATTAGTTATTAATTATTATTATTATTAGAGATCAATTTTGTCAGAGAAAGTTCTGATTTGGGGTAGCAAATATTGCTGAAAACGATAATAACGGCGTTTTTAGTAATGATCTAATTTTTAAATGGAACTTTACTAAAAATGTAGCTTCAGATAAGCATTGATGGTATTTTTATAAAACTGATTTTGTGAATATTAAGTCTTATTTGAAATGTTTACATTGGTGTTGGAGAATGTAATATCGAAGTGAAGCCGGACGCACGCTACCATCTATCACCGACGCGTCCGTACCTGACGCCTCTCTCACGCGGCGCGCAGGCACGCTCGCTCGCTATTTTCTCCCACTAAGAAATTGAACGGCCGATGCGCAATTTTCGTTTTCTTGCTCTCTCTGTGTAACTTGTGATGGAGCTTACAGGAGACGCAAAGGCATTGTCTGCGTGCACAGTAGATACACGTTTTATCGGACGTTCTCTTTCATCGTAACTGTGCGTTTGTATCTTAGGACGTCAGTCAGTGAGGTGTATATGTTGGTTAGTAGTGACTGTAATCGGTGCGCACGTGATTATTTGATGAGAAAATGGAGATTTTGCAAAATATCCTGTGGAACTTAACATACTTCTTTCTTAATTGCCTTTTCCGAATATGGCTATTTTCTTTTTCTTTTTTTTCATATGTCTACTATATAACGCACTTTACCTCTCGTTCTCCGTTCACTTAGTGGCTTGTAGTGTCTGCGGAGATATAACATCACCTCTTCTCCAGCATGCTGCAGTGTCTCATCGAGCAAGGCCTGAGTCTATATCGCGCGCGTTCATCGCGCGGGTGTTTCTGTGTTGCTAGATTTCCGCGATGATTCGATCACCCACGCACGTTCGCCGCTCATCCCACTCGGTACGCACGTCACCACAATCACTGGCTTCATGTGAGTCGTCCGCCGCGCCGCCTCTGACCCTGCTCAACTTAGCCATGCCCCTGTCACCATCGCATCGTATGCCCCCGCCTCGTCCCTGACGTTGAGCAGATGCTGTGTGCACTTGATGCTCTGACTAACGTCAGGGCACCGAGTGGGCAGTCGCCTTCTAACTAACTGTTGTTTCGCATCAAGATAAACGATCGAGAAGTGAGACCAGACAGAGAGCCTATATTGAACAGCTTACCCACTCCATCTCTCTCCACCACTCGCGCCGCCCAGGATTTCTCGCACTATAAACCTATCCCACTGAGTAGGCATAGGTACTGCACGAATGAAGCACGCGTAAGAAGTCAGCTGAGTGTCAGAATAGAAAGTGAAGTAGAGAAAGATATGGAGCGCTTCTAACTATTTGACGTCTGACAGGACTCTCCATAAGACCCGTAAGGACTACTGATGCCGATACTGTGTACCATCCACTCGTGTAAGTGAATATCCTCTCGTAATGCATAATTTCTGTCTATGATATAGTCCGAGCGGAAGTAGTATTCCCACGCAGCGAGGGCTGCGGGAGTCGACGATGTTGCTGTTAAGGGCTTTGTTATGCACGCCTACCTGGCATGCGAGTAGCTCGGCAGGACGGGGATATTTAGCTGCGATATCTGTACCCAAATGCGAGTTGTTGTAGATTATAGAACTCAACACAGGTATCATCTGAAAGGTTACTCAACCAGCCTTGTTCAACCACTGAAGGCGTTGAAGTAACTATAGCTAGCGTCGTGAATTTGAAAGTTCTCGCATCTGTCTGTGCTGTATAAGCAGGCCGCGTCGAGTACGTATACGTCGCACGCTGTGAGAAGACAATGGCGGGTTCAAAAAATTCTAAGTGAGGATCATGATTCACGAAGATTGGAGAGGCACGCGTTGGCTGGGCGCCGATACAGCATAAGTTCATCCAATTAGTATCAATAGAGGAAGCAGACTGATCGATTAATGATCATATTAGACTGTACTATGCCAGCGACGGTCATCTCCGCGCATTCAATCGACTCGCGCCTCCAGCATTATTGGTATTAGTTTAGTTTATGATAAAAATAACAAATTAGTGAGATTCAAATGTCGCACATCCAATCGCGTTTCGCGCTTAGTCATTTCTGTGCAGATGAGGCTCAGGCCGCCGTGCTGTCGTATATGATGTATCGTCAAGAAGGTCAGAGTCGATACTCGGCGATACGGATTTATAGTGCGCACGGCGAACATTGTATCACTCTCACTCTCCATTATCGATCGTGATCCTATTCATATGGTCACCGTACGATTGTCAAGATCAACTCTGTTAGCCGGATTTATATTCACCGTTTAGTGACGCTGCGCCCCTAATGACTCATGGTTTTGTTACAGGTATCTGGTTATGGCGCAGGTTAGTTCGTCTCTCTCTCTCATATGTCTCTGTACTGACGTTTGTCATGACTTTTGCAGCACCAGCCTGTTGCGTGGAATCGTTCTAGATCGAAGGTCGCACCTTGGCTCTCACCCATTAGACGAGGAGCTTTTTTCTGACCTGTGGCATACCGAGACATCTTCCTCTCTCCGCTCTCAATCTTGTGTGAAGCTGCGTCGCCCCCCGCGCTGTATCTCGCTGTACAGAAATCCCTTGAAGAATCCTGAGTAGATATACTATCGGAACCAGGCCAAATCCTGTGTAGACGATAACAGCTGACACCTGGTCACTCGTCTGATAACTGCTTTGAATGGGCCTTGCGTATGATAAGATCCGCCTATCAGGATCACTCGGTCTGATTTGTAGCAATTGTTGTGCGCGCTTGCCATTATAAGATCTGTTGGCTAGGTGATCTATAGGCGCGAGATATGAGTTTGAGCACTCTCTCCACTCGCATGTGCATTAGATCGATTAAGACTTTCACGAGTGTCAGGTCTCTCTTATACGACACAGACACAAACTATGCGAGGCTTTACAAAGTTGTTGAAGTTGACCATATAACGAATAATTAACATGTAGGGTTAACAGAGACCTTAGCATCATGGAGGGCACTTTATTGATCTGTATTATCTTTAATTTTAAAAGCATGTTATTCAAAATCCTTTAGGAACCCTCTGGTTTCTGAAATCTAAAAATATCTGTCGACTCTATATCCGAAATAAGTTTTTTTGTGTTGACTCTGTATCCAAAATAAGCTTTTGAGTCTCTACTTGATCCCTTCTAATGTCTGTATTCCTGGAAACGAATCAGGCGCAGGACAACGAGCCTTCCCACCACTGGCGATTTTATTGTCTGATGACAAAACTGTTGGAGACATGATGGCCTGGGTGCTAAGCTCCGTAGGGTAAAATCTCTTGTAAAAAGATGGTCTTTTTCGTGTCTCTGAGAGGTGACCGTTGCACGATTGGGAATCGGTTAAAAGAATTTAACCAATGGTTACCGGGTTTTTTTTTTTCCTTTCTAGTCACGGTTCTCTGTAAATTTACCACATTCTGGTGAGATGTAAAAAAAAAAAACAATTCCTACTCCCAGACAGTTTCCAATAAACACCATCTTTCTTCTATTATTTTTAAATCTTTGGTTTTGAAAGATTCTATGTTTGTTTCAATATTGGCAATCAATTTTGTTAATATTAAAAAGATCTAAACTGGTTAAATGGCCTGCCTCTGCTTAGAAGTCGGCCCTTCCATTTCTCAGCCACAGAAACCTCAGCAGTAACTTTTCTAAGAAAAACAAAGGGGAATGGCGAAGAACCTGCACCCGTTCCTCCCGCGAACTTAAAACCTTATATATTTCGCCCATTCCTGTAACTTCACAAGTTCAATTTCTAAGACTCGTTCTAAATAACCACATAACATAGGCACCGCGCATTATACTCATGAACACTTGTCATCGCATGCTTGACCTATTACATCTGCTTCAAAAAGTCTTGGGTGGCGTGACGCAAGTCCCTTTTACTCGTCTCTATAATCGCCCTAATCCGATCGAAGCTGGACTATGGATGTGTAGTATATGGTCAAGCCTCCCCAAGTCTACTACACCTGCTAGATCCTATCCAAAACGAGGCGATCCATATCTCCACTGGAGCCTTCCAATCGTCCCCCCGGGTGAGCCTTGAAGCTGAATCAATGTGATGCCACTCTCCCTTCGAAGGGAATACATCATGTACACAGGTTATCTTAGCTCTCAAATCCCAATACCGTCTGCTCTGACGCCGATTCTGGAGGAATTACATCAGAATCCTAGTTATTGGCCATTTGCAAACAGTTTATAACAGCGTTAACTTCTTTAACATACCTTTGCAAAAGGTGATGCCGTTTTCTTATGACGAAGGGTATACACCTTGGCTATTCTCTGCACATCTCCTATTGTCTTCCTCGCTACGCAAATCTAGGGCCACCCTGCTGCACTTATTAAAGGCTTCATTTCCGAAAGTTCACGGTGGATTTACTGCAGTGTTTTACTGACGGCTCTAAAACGGGGGACATTGTGGGTGCGTTTGGCGCTTGTTCTTTCCTGACCGTAGAAATCGTCTTCCCGCACCATCCCCCGTCATGGTTCGACGGGACGTTTTACGGCAGATTAATGGCTATAATGACTGCCCTTTTTCGAATTCTATGCCTTAACCAAGACCACTCATGTCATCTTATTCAGTATTCGGCTCTGCGCACTTCCAAAGCATACCTACTAGTCCCTATTCTAAAAATAATGCTATCCGCTGTTAAAATTTCCTCGGCTGCTTCACCCCCGTAAGAAAAGAAGTTATACTATGTTGGACCCCCTCTCATGTAAGGGTAACTCGCAACGAAATCGCCGATTCTTCTTTTCAACAAGGTACTCTCCCACCTGCTGATTATTATTCTGCTCTCTGACAGGGCTTCCTGTCTTATTGGCACGAGTGATCAGCGGGGAGTGAAACTTAAGAAATATAAAGCCGAATATTGGTGAATGGTCTTCCTCTCTCCGAAGAAAAAGCTTACAAGGTGATACTTGCACGCCTCCGTATTGGCTACACCAATATCACACACAGCCATTACATGTCACGGGATGCTCCTCCCATCTGCAAGTTTTGCCGTCGCCATACCCCGCAATCTGTTCACTATTTCTTCATCGATTGTCCCCATTCGCCGTCGTCATTTTCCTACTTTATGGTCCATAACACCTAGAAGGTTATCCCATATCTTATCTGAATCCTCACCTCTAACTTATTTTTTCTTCTCTTCAAGAACTGAATATTCTTTATATATAATTTTATGTAATATTAAGGCTATTAGTAACTTAATGACATGTTTTATTTAGCTTTCCATTCATTTTTGATTAAATATTAAATTTGCTATCCAAATTTTCTTTTGACAATTTAAAATACGTATAAATAGGCCCTACCATGGCGTTGATTATTTACCCAGTGTATAGCCGCTTTATCTATCGGGCACGTGGTGAGTCTGTTAACACTAACTAGAAACGAATATCTGCCATGTGCCCAAAGCTATGTTAATAATTAAGCGTATTGCGGATTTAAATCTAAATCACAAAATGAGGCTTATAATAATCAGTAAAAATAGGTTTTAAAAAATTAGAAGCTTCCATATGTTCCGTTACTCTATGGCGTGATCTATCAAATTTGAACCGGACCTAGGGTGGCTCGCCGCATTTGTCTCTCGTGCTATTATGAATAAAAAAAATTCATAAACTTCTTCACAGAACACAAAAAAATATATATATGGAAAAGTATACTTTATATGCACATGAATTGGAGATTATCTTTGAAAATGTAATTTTAAAAAATGGCACGTACTCTTTAATACAGTAGTACTAAGAAATAAAAAATAAAAATTTATCTTTATAATATATATTAGATATATATATAAGTAATGATATATAAGATAATATATATATATGAAGGCTATATATATATATTATATATAATATATATAATATATATATATATATATTTATATAGTATTATAACGTATATAAGTATATATTATTAAAATAAAGCACGTTTTCATATACATAATACCTCTTCATATCGGGATCTACACTCCACTTATAGAGACTAAATCTTCCCTCACGCCATGAACTCTAAATCTATAAACGCAAGTAAATTTCATATTTCCATGGTTGCTAAGAATCTTTAATTCAACATATTTAAAGTACTCTTCCGAGATGTTCTGAACAGGAAAATATTGAAGAGGTTCACCATTATCCTGAAAAATGTATCTGCCGAAATTAAAACCTTCTTCATTGGTTTTTTGAAGACCGAAAACTGAAAATGCTTTCACGGCGCTGTCGATTGTTGAATATGGAGTAAGGCTTTTCGGTACATGTTCCAGAGTGAATCCGGTAACACGAACAGGTCCCGCAAGCTGAATAACGATGTAACCCTCCGAACCTTTAAAAGCATAACATTGACCAGGATTTCTTTCTGATTGAATAACGGACCTTGGACTATTAGTTGAATAACGGTATAGAGAATAACCAAAAACCATTAATTCCGCTAAATGCCCCTGAAATGCAATAAAAAAATCATTAAAAACTAGTTAATTTACTGTCATTCAATAGACACTTAAGAAATATTTATTCCACAATTAATATCTTAATAAAAATCCTACAAAAGAGGATAAAAAAAAAAAATTTGACTACTCACTTGATATTCTTCTGTACATCTTGTAGAAACGATTGTACCACCTGCAGATTCTAAAGCATGATCGGCCAATCCCGTTTTATCTGCATCATACTTAAGGAGTGCAGCCTTTACAATTCTTTCCACTTCTGTGGCATTTAGACCAAAAGACAAATTTCCTACGTTACCAGTAGCATAATTAATGTTTTCTTCTTTATTCTGAAAAAAAAAAAAAAAAATTTAATGATATTGATTTTTCGTACAGGCTAATAATTAGACAAGAATATGAGCAATTCATTGGTAGTATTGCACAATAGTGACGTGTTTGTTAATAATGGAATAAATTTCCGTCATCTGCGATATGACTGGCCGGACAGCGGTATCTGCCAAAGGCCGGTGAATCCCCAAGAGCTTTTCTCGAAGGGCCCCAACTGACAGGATGCAAAGCATTAAATTTACCTCCTTACAGGGAAGGAATTAATTTTTTTTATTTGTTTCTGGATTGTATCTGACCGAAGTGAATTTAGTAAACGATGATATTGGAAAATGTATACGAAAGTTTACAATATTTAAATATTTTTACATTTTCATAGATCTTATGCATTTTTTTAAAACAAAAGGTTATTCAAAAAAAAAAGTGTACAGATGGGTCATATAAAACGTTTGGAAGATATAAGTAGAAAATATTACGTACGGTAAGTAATAAAACTAAAGAATGTTGCTCTATAATAATTATCATCATCATCTACCTTTTTCCCCCCCAAGACTGGGGGTAAGGTGCGTGTCATGAATCGGAAAAGAAAAGTAGTAGAAGAATATGACAAGTCGAAAAGAAAGCCCAGCCTTACCGCCCCCTCTATACCTAATAGTGAAAACTCGTCGCAGTCAGAAAATCCACCTAGAGCTTTCACGGGACCGGCGACAGACCCTCACTATGGCATATCGTCAGTGTAGGGTTAATCCCTTGGCCGGTGGGCCACAACCATACCCCCTCACAAACCCCCGCCATTCACTCCTATTATGCACCTTTTCTATAATAATAAATAAAAATAAAATTTATTTTACCTGTTCAAATTTTGCTTCCACTTTCTCTGTCACTATATTCGTCACTCTGGCATCAATAACATTTTTAATGGCACTCGTTTTAAGATTCTTTTCAACAGTTTCTTCAATCATAGGAGCTAACGCTATTAATACTTTATCCCTCAATACAGTATCAATATGTTCATCAGTGGTAATAGACTTTTTAAGTTGTAACAAATGCACTTCAATGTTTTCGTTAAAAGATTTTTCAACGACATTTTCAATTTTCACGTTGTCATTCTCCGATAATTTCTTTTCTTCTTCTATTTTTATTTTCAAATTAGAAACTGCTGAATCAGTTGATTGACTTAAAGTATTTATGTCACTCTTCAAATTCTCATACTCCGACTTCATTTCTGTTCTCAAAAGATCTAAAACGGTCTTCATTACTTGTTCAGTAGTTTGTTTTAACGTTTCTTCATGTACGACTGAAATAAAAAAAAAAAAAAAAGTTAAAATTTTCAAATAGTACAAAAAGTAGATAGTGTCAAATATTTGGTAGGATGAACAGATGATGGTTAGTAATAATTTTTTTTTCCTGTACAGGTGTAGGCACTGCTCACTGTAAAACCAACACTTGGGGCTGCACCAAGACAAAACGAAATGTAATGTCAATATAGACTAGTTACATCTTATAGAGTAAATTCAATTCCCTTTAAGAGCACAAAAATTACATACAATCGAAAGTGCAGAGATTCAGCTGAAATGTAGGAAAAACGATTCCCATAGGGAATGGAGCAATTAGAAGGAAGGACTACGTGGTGTCGCTAATACGGAACACTCAATCAAAATATGGTGGACGGAGAGGTTATATGGACTTCGTAAAACGGACAGGATGAGGAATTTTCCCTCGACATGCGTCAAATTGGTTTGAGCGATTCCGAGTCATGTCAGTGTCACCTTCCGTTATCGGCTCAGGCTATGGGAGAGACCAACTTTTCATGAAGGGTTTCACCACCCCGCACATCTTCTCCAACAGTCTTGCCAGCAGGTCTTGAAGTCACTTTTGATGGGGACGTAGCAGTCAGTTGCGGGGAGAAGTCCCATTCGGAGTTCTCGTTCCTGGATTTACGGGCTACCACCACCTGAACTGCTGCCCCATCAGGCATCAGCTTGCTCATTACACATTATTTCCAACAGAGCTAGCTGCAAAACTTTCTTTCGGGCATGGAATTTGCATAGGAAACGTTGAATGATGGAAACCAAGGGTTTACTTGGGGATCTATGCTGAATTGTGAGAAGTGAGCTGAGAATCGGAATAAATTGCGACATAGTCAGCTCAGTTGAGAACGAGAACTCTAGAAATCTCAAGCAGCAGTGCCACTAGCTCTGCCGTAAAAGTAGATGAACAGTATAATATAACTTATGCTCTCGCACAGTTTTTGCCTTGGAGCCATTAGTAAAGACAGCTATCGAGTGGTGGTAAGAGAAGATGACATGGAGGAGGGAAGGGCGGTTAGACTTTGACAATGATCACATCTTTGTACATATCTGTGGGGATGGATGTAACCACGGTTCGATGTAATTGTCATAAAAGTAAGGCAAAACAGCTCGGAGTGGATTCTGGAGGTATTCAAATATGTCAGCTACTACCGATGCCACCGCCAATGCCTTCAAGGTAAAGAGGGGGGGGGGCACCCTAGACACTGGATAAGAGCTGCGATCACCATCGGTGGAGCATATTTGCTCCAGTAAAGGAGGGATGGCCGAGCCAAGGCGGCTGATGGTTCCCTTATCCTCTTCCCCTGGTGTCGATCTCAGTGGGACAGCAAAACGGTGCAGGATTGTTATATTAAAGAACAAAAACCTAAATCACAAAATGTGTCGAAATCAGGGTCAGTAGTCGGAATGGGTGATTTCACGCCTGGAAGACTATTCAAACGAAGGACACAGGAGAGGGGGTCTATTGCAAGGGGAACGCGTTGTTGCCTTAGCAAAAGAAATGGGAAGATGAGACTTCTTCTCTAGGCGAGTAACCTCACGACGATCAAGTTTTTGAAAAGCATACTGCCCTAAAATTTCCTTCTCCAAAGTAAAGATGAGGCGGAATGTCGATCCATGCAGTTAGGACAAGGAGTGTTATTACACGTGGTGTGCAGAGAACTCCCACAATGTGAACAAATGGTTTGTGGGGGGTCTACAGTATTATTTGGGGTGGCCAAATTTATGGCATTTGAAACACCACCTCGGGAAGGGGATGTAAGTCCGGACGGTGTGCATAGTAAAAATCTGGTTTAACTTTGGTTAGAGGGAATGGCACTGAACGTACGTAGGAGGCGAGGGTTTAGCATAGGGTTGGTAGAACACCGGAATTTAGGGCACCGCATCGGGACACTGGAGCCCTTGTTTGGCATTGATGGGTTCTCCTTGTGAGGGGAGAATTTGTCAATTTGTGATTGCATATTTCTTCTTTGGAGATGAGCAAGGATATCGTCCGTTGTATCCAAACGGAACTCTGGAGCGTATAAAGTATCTTTCGAGTATTACGGACATCGTCTGATTGAGATTTTCTCCAAACTGGAAAGAGAATTCAGTAATTGGCTCAGCATTCTGGAAGCGGCACAGACCAGGGTGGATCCATTCCTCATTATTATCGCCTGACCTCATGAGTACGGAGAACTGCTTAAAACGAGTCACTGAGGACAAGGTGGCTGCTAAATGTCAGTGGTTGAGACATAGCGGAACTTAAATAAAAATAAAGAGGATTAGATGTAAAACCTGGAACCCCCGAAAGGAGGTCAGAGAGCGCGATCGTAGTAGCTTGCATGCTACGTTGACGTCGCTCAGAAATGGACCCTGATGGCGCGGGAACTCCTGGGATGTCTGGTGCGTAATTTGAGTTGATTGTTTGAGAGTAGGACCCATCACAGCCTTTTCAGTTAGAGAAGGCGTGGGAGTAGGAATGAGGGGAGATTAATAGAGTCGCTGTTTAAGCTAGAGGCTGTGCCTTAGCTTCAGTTCAGTTAGAGAAGGCGGGGTGGGGGGGTGGGGGGAAATTAATAGAGTCGCTGTTTAAGACTAGAGGCTGAGAAAAAGAAGTGCCAATCAGCTCATCAACAAGGGAGTCAAAGCCCCTATTGATCCTTGGCCCGGGGAGAGGTCGGGCTGGGAGCCCGACAGATGGTGAGGTTCGACTTTCTTCTTCTTTTTTTTTTACCTAATCAAAAAACTAAATACTCCCAGAACAGCTATACCTCAATAGAGAAGCACAAAGACAACAAAAACTAATGATGAATATAAATAATAAACGTCCTGAGCGTAACATCGGAAACACCCATAGCTATAAACTTCCTCCCCCGAAACCCGACCCCAGGGGGTGGGTTATGGATGTGGCCTCGTCTCGAAAAAGCCCCCCTGGAGCTCCGCCTACAGTCCCTAAGTTGAAAAAATTATAGCCGTGCACCACACGGATAAGAAGCGAAGTCCAAGATTATACACCGAAGTATGGGACAGGCTCCTCAGTGGTTAGCCAAGGTTCAGGTCCCTTACAATAGGCGACCCATAGAGAGAAGAGAACAACCTGTTTTTTACCTGTACCCTCACCCACGGGGGAAGGAGGTTAAGATGGACACAAGATAAGCAAGGTGACAGCAGCCAGATTTACCAAGATTAAGGAGAAAACTGGGGCGACTCCCATAAAAGAGATCAAGAATATGTAGAGCAGTATGTACAAAAAAAAGGAGAAGGGAAACAAACTGGGAAAAAAACGGGTAATAAGAACGGGATATATAAAATACAAAAACAATGACCAATAAAATCAAAAAAAGAATAAATAATAATAATGAAAAAAATAACAAGAAAAATTTATATATTTCTTCATGATTTCTCAGCCTCCTGTCTTTCTACTTTACAACATGTTCAAATAATACATACTAGTATTTTTGTATATTAAAGGTTAGGTGAGGGGAGTGTGGAAAGAACACTTCGAAAATTGTCATCTGTCACACTATTAACATGAAATAGACAAAAGGTGATAGTACTGATTGTGTAGTGGGGAATTCGGCACTCGCGCGTCAGAAGGGAATGTGGAAGGGCGTAGTTGAGTGAAGAAGAAGGAGGTATAGCTTACGGGTGACGTAAGTGCAGATAAGAGTGTGTGAGACTGAGGCGAGTGAATAGCACACGAGTCGCAGAAGAAGTTACTAGGTGAATGATTAAGGATCATGTATAGCAACGCGAGGAGTCACGAATGGCGGTACGTAGAGTCTCGGATGTACGACGAAGTTGTAGTTAATGTATACGCGCGCATGTAAGATAAGGATCTCCGAGGGGATTAGGAGGAGGCAAGTATTAGTAACCATCTATATATAAGGGGTATGCAGGGAGATAAGGGGAATCTGTAGGAATTAATAGGGAATTAGATTTTGAGTGGTTGTAGGGAGAATATATCTGGTATTTTTAGTCGAAAGAGTGCGTCGAGAGACTGAAGGAATGATTGGTGAAAAACAAGGTGCGTTTAAGAGTGGTAGAGGATGTGTGGATCAAAATCTTTACATTGAAACAAATGATACGGAAAATGAGGGGAGAAGAAGAATAAATTGTATTTAGGTTTTAAAATTCGAATATGAGGTGAGGAACTACTCCTAGGGAGCTGTTTTGGAAGATGTTCTCCCAGTTATGGTGTTTGGTGGTAGGCTTTCTAATGGAATCAAAGATGTATGATGATAGTGAAGCGTGTTCGAAGAATGAAAATGGTGTCAAAAAGTGATTGGTTTAATATAATAGCAGAGTGAGGCAGAGGTTGTGTTATGATGTCTCCTTGGTTTTCAATTTTTATATGGATGGGGTTTCGAAAGAATTAGAGATGGGATGAAGGAAATGGTGGTCAATGATAAATGGAGATGAGTGGAGGGTGCCCTACCTATTATATCTTTGATGAGCTTTCTAACGTTTTGTGTGGCAAATATGAAGAGAGTTTGAAAGAGAGATATGGTAAAGAGCTTTGGCAGGGTGTGTAAAAGGAGGGGTTTTGGAGCAGTAGACAATGAAGAGTCAGAGATACACGGTTACACAGGGTTGTGAAGTGACACGTCCTCTGGGTCAGGTCGAACGTTAGGTGTTATATGCAGTAACCGCGGGAAAAGATGGTGAGTCAATCGATCGACGGACGATAGCAAGAAGTAAATATAAGTAATCTTCGTCGTTCGAAATGTTTCAAAGGAAAAAGGAACGGATCGTGTGGCTTCCTCGCCAGTTTTGAGGTTTCAATTTATTAGCAAAAGGATTTCCCGCAGAGGCAATTAAATGATTTCGACGTAAAGGGAACTAAGTTTGAAGTGCGCTAGGATCTTACATGAGGGTCTATGTTGATTGCCTGTGTTATAATTGGTTTTATATAGGTAGTGAGACTATGATTTAGGTCTGGAATAAGAGGTATTAGATCTAAAGTTCAATTGTGAGCTGACAATCTTAGGGGGCGTCGTTAAAGATGTGAGGAAGAATTGATTAGAGATGGAGGAATGAGCGTATTGAGAGAGATTTTAGGGTGTGGATAGTGATAAAAAATGGGCGCAAGAGGAGAATAAATGAGAAGTTACGTGTTCGGAGATGGTTTGGTCATGTGGAAGGATGAATGAATAGTCGGGTTGGTTAAACGGTGATGGATAGTGGTGCAGGGTTATTGGAATTGAAGCGGTAGAGCTGGTAGACCCGAACGAAAAGTGGATTGGAGTCAGTAGATAGGAAATGTTCTGAAGGAAAAGAAATGCGAGGTTTTGGTCAGAGGCGAGAAGAAACGGTGCGTAATAGGAGTGAATTGGCCGGGGGCGGTCTCAACGTTCCGCACAGTAGTGGCCCGACCTGGACAAGGGGAGAACCCTACACGCGCATATGCAATAGTAAGGAGTGTCCGTCGCGGTCCCGTGAAGCTCTAGGAGTTGGATTTTCTGACTGGCGACGAGTTTTCACTAATAGGTATAGGGGGGCGGTAAAGGCTGGGCTTTCTTTTCGACTATGTCATAATATTCTTCTACTACTTTTTCTGTCTCTGGTGCATGTCACGCGCCTTACCTCCCCAATCTTGGGGGAAAAAAAGGTAGTATGAATGTATGATGTATGTAATATGGATTAAAGGCTTATACTTGTCAATGACGATTGTAAATCATTTAACTAACATAGGTAATTATTAACCTCCTAAAGATGGATGTATGTTCAGAATTAATATTAAAACAACCAAAATGTACCACCAAGGAAAGTTTGGTAAGTGTTTGGTGGGACTTTTTTTTTTTTTTTTTGAGTCACAAAGAAGCGGCCACACTGGGTTGAATATAACACTAACATCAGTGGATGGGTCCTGGCGCTTAAGCATGTGATTGTCTTTCAGTGGGATAATTGTGGAGAAGTAACATATACGAAGTGTAGCAGTGCTAGGAAATTATATTCCAGTCAAAAATAAATAAAAAATGCTAAAAGTCCTCTAGTCTCTATAATAAATAGACGTGTATCGTAGTTAGGGAAATAACAAAATCGTGTGTTGTAAAGAATATTCACTTCTTGGAGATACAAGAAAATAGAGTTACTACTAAAGTGGGATGATTCAGATAAGATATGGGATAATCTTTTAAAAGATGTTATGGACCATAAAGTAGGAAAATTACGACGACGAATAGGGTCCCTGCGCTGAGTGGCGCAGTGCCACAAGATTAGGACGACGAATAGGGTCCAGTTGGGAACAGATTGCGGGGTATGGCGGCGGCAAAATTTGCAGATAGAAGGAGGGTCCCTTGACATATAGTGATTGCGAGTGATATTGGTGTGGCCAATATGGAGGCGTGCAAGCGCTTTCGTCGATGGGAGAAAGAAATATAAAGCCGAGCATCGGTGAGTGGTCCAAGTTTCGCTCCCAGCTGATCATTGCTTGGTGGGACTATTGGTGTGATGTGCTTAAGAGTTGCTAACAGTCAGTGGAACAATTGGACCTAGTTATTCAAAAAAAGAATCAATCCACGACATCAAAGGTGATATATTGAAATTCAAAAATTAAGCTAAACATACAAATGAATGGAATGAGGGTCGGTTAAAATTTTTTCTATGGTAATTTGTATGAAGGTTGGTTCTATTATTGCAACTTATATTGAATTTATACTACACTCTGGTGACATTTCTGTAAAATTTCAAATTTGTGGAATGGTTCCTTTATTGCATAACTACATACAATAACAAAGACCATCTATCGTCAGCATTTAGAGAATTTAAACAGTGCTTTGAAGTAACAGAGGTCTGCTTTGATCAATTGTAAAGGTACGGTATCCTATTAATACAAATTTTCAGATCACGTATGAAAATATTCCCTTCCCTCCTTATTCTAGAGATCTTAATTCTGACTACCACCTATTCTAGAGTTTACAGAACAATTTTGATAGACTAGTTCTTCTTTGAAATATAAGATGGGGGAAGAAAAAAAAAAAACTTTTCTAAGAACGGTATGAAGGAACCAGTGAACTGGTGAAATGAAGTTATTGGTAAAGGAATGAAACTTATATTACTGATTAAACACTAAATACTTACCATTTTCAGATATTTTTTGCATCTTCATAACCAAGTCACCGAGTGTCTTTTCCATTTCCTCTTTGGCTACAAAGTATTTCCCGACCCACTCCTTGAACCTTAAAGACAAGTTGCCATTGTCTTTATCACCCTCACGGGGAAGGCCAAGAAGGTCAGAAAGAAGTATTTTCACATGATCTTTAACTAACTCAATATTTAACGTTGATGCATTACGGCAACAAGATTGCATCTTCTCCTCAAACGATTTATGGTTTTTCTGTAATATATATATTATATATATATATATATAATATATATTTCTCTATATATGGATACACTTATCTAATGCATGCTAATATAATATATATTATATATATATATATTTCTATATCTATATAATTATATATATATATATAGTATAATATATATATATATAGCTCATAATAATACTAATATAATATTATACTTATATATATATATATTTCATCCCTTTTGGTCCTCCCACAGATGTGGGGTAGTGTGAGCAACATGAAAGGAAATCTAAGGCATGCATAAGCATTCCTAAGGTATAAATAAGTGTTGTGGGTTTATACTGGGTTCACAAGATTCCAACCCAACTACCACTGTCCCTTAGCTCGCCTACTGACGACACACAGAGAAAGGATAAGCACTGTGGGATTCTTCTCCCAAAACAGGGATATATGGAAAAAAAGGTGTCGAAATAATATCAATTGTAGCAGTGTTTTACGCGAACATGAGTTGGTGGCTGTACAGGCTGTTGGATAACCGGCTCTTGAAAGTTGATTTCCTGTAGTCCCCGTGTTACCCTATGAGAAGGGGGTAAAACATGTTAAAAGGGAGTTTTTATGGTCTGTATGTGATACGGAGTGTAGTCCTATGTGAGAAGAGTGTGGATATAACCGCATATATGACTATATTATATATATATATATATATATATATATATATAATATATATTATATATAAATATATAATATATATATATATATATTATATATATAAAAATATATATAGTTATATATAGATATATATCAGATTATATATATATATATATATATATATATATATATATATATATATATAAACCAAAAATTATGGAACTGGTTAATAATTTATATATAAATGAATCAATCAAACAAAGTAGAACAAACCTTAATGTCTTCTATTTCTTCGCCAATTTTTCCAATTTTCATCGACATTTCCAAAATTGCGTCTTTTACAGAATAAAGAGAATTAACAGATTCCTCCGTATTTTCATGACTTGAGACCAACTTCTTCAAAATATCTTCAACCTAAATAAAGGGTTTTGAATGTAATAATTCAATGTAGATCTTATTTACCAATCAAAGGTAACAACAAACAATACTTTAACAACATAGTCATTCTTTTAAAAACAAGACGGAAATAATTGCTTACTTCTTTAAATTTAATCTGAAGATTTTCCTGATGTTGCTTCAGTGACGAAAGTTCCTCTAATGTTGAAGTGTGTTTTTGAAAAGATACAAACTCAGATTTCATATTTTCAAATGTGGATTCAAGGTTTTCTCTAACAAAAGTGGAGAGAGATTTGATCAAACATTCATCTGATACATACATACATATATTGAAAAAGAAATACACATATATTTGTATTTTACAACACTTTACACCTTCTATTTATTTAATTTAATTTAAAAGCCTTATTTACCTAATTTCCGTACTCAATTTTTCCTTCAGATTATTCTCATGATTTTCAATACTGTGGAAAATCAACGTTTGTAGTTCAGGGTTTAAAACAATTTGTTTAACAAGGTCATCCGACAATGAAAGTTCTGACGGTGAAAATTGATACGGTGCAGTTGGTACTTCAGAATGAGACTTAATTTTAATAGTATCTGGTTCCAGTTTGTCTTTTGTAGTTGGGCTCATAATTGGTATTAACTGAAAATAGTTCAATGTTTACTTAATGATATTTTCAACAAGGTTAATAGTAAAAATTATTTATAATAGCTAAACAAAAGAATTTTTAGTTACCATAAAAAGTTTGTAAGGTAGCTTCACGCCTTCACCTAAGAGAGTTAGCACCAATCCCCATGTTTCAATTAAAATCCACAACAAATAAGACCAAATCGTTGAAACTGTCCACAAAAGGCCGCTCCATAAAGCACATGTAATATTTGATAACAAAACACAAGCTTCGGTTAAAAAGGCTAAAATATAACTACTCCCATGTTGAATATTTTCTGATACATACGAAGAACTATTTGATATAAGAGTGAATGGATAATAAATTAAAGATGAGTATTCATATCTGGTAAGTTCTAGCGATGGAACTGAATTTGTTACAGAAGATACTGTAGATGTATATAAACTTTCTACAGAAGATACTGTATATGTATACAAGCTTGCTACAGAAGAAGATGTAGATGTGCATAAGCTTACAATATATACCAGCAATTGTGAAAACAAATTCCACAACAAATTTACGAGTGAAATAAATATATGAAAAACAGATAATATTAAGTACTTTAAAAAATTTAGTACGAGAAAAAAGTATTCTGAAATATTTGAACTAATTTTTTGCCAATGGGATGAAGCACCATCATGAACAGCAGAAATGGACTCGTGAACAGTATGTGGTATTTCTTGGACGATATGTTCATCTTGCTCACTGAAGCCAAAGAGATAAACTGAAAAAAATAACATTTGTATTCATTATTGTTACTAAATAACTTTTGTAATAAAATAGATATATATTTATAAAAATCGAAATATGTTACTTTCACATTCCTATTTTCAGACTAATGATTCAAATGTTAGTTATACTGGCAACATTCCCTTAAATAAATATAAAAGTTTGCAAGTGCTAATTCAGATAGAGGTGCAATTCTGTATTTTAGTGTTTAGTTGCGAATTTTATAATTAACTTTGCAAAAAATAAAAAAAATTAAGTTTTAAAACGCAACGATTTAAAGTTTCGGGAAGGGGGGGTTGCAGCTTATAGGGGGAGTCCCCGTGGGATGGTCTCCAGCCCCCTCTCCCCTTAGTTCCCTATTATTCCACTTCATATTTTATGAGCTTTTAAGAAAACAGGAATGTGAAATAGAGTAGTGCCTTAAAAACTTACCCAAAAACGGAATTAGCAAAAGAAGAAATAAAGGAAGCCATCCCCATAAAAATGGACTCTCTGCTCTTTTCTTCTCGTACCATAGTAGTGTACTATCTATGTATGTGGTAACTATATATCTCCGACTGGTAATAGAAGTGGTACTGGTGGTCACTTTATCTCTTAAAGAACTTCTAGTCTTTGAATCAAAATAAGGATATCTCTTGGACTGGGTGCGGGAAGATATTTTCTTAACACTACTAATTAAATGACTTGACCACAAAACAACATAAGCGCAGAATAATGAAAAAATATTATAAGCTTTGGAATATATGTGACTGCTGTACGTTCTGTAAACTTCTGAAATAAAACATTTTAAACGGTTAACATTTGAAACGTTAATTTTAAGATAATTTATAAACAAGCCGTTGAATGTAAGAGTGGTTAAGTCATTATTTTACAAATCGGACTTTCAAATCAGCTGACATATTTAAACAAACGTAAATATATGTTAAAATCTAATTTAGTCACTAAATTAATAAATTTAATTAATCAATTAATGTAATCAATATCAGAAAAGCCATGTGTCGGAAAATAAGATACAGTTATGGGACAAAAGATTTTTTTTTAAATAAAGACTAACCGTCACCATGATTTAAAACAACTGAAAATTAAGAAGCGAATTCGTTAATATTTTATTGATTCAAGCTAATTTACTATCAAAACTGTAAATAATACCACATAATAAATTATGAACAAATTATATTTGAGTGAGGAGGTTAACAAAGCATGTTCCATATAAGAGCCTAACTACAGCTTAGGCTGTGTAGCCTAATTCTCCAATGTTCGTTTGCATTTAAAAAGCCATTCAGGCATTCAAGATTCCTGCAGCGAAAAATAAAGATACAAATTTCGATCTTTAATTTTCAATGCAGAGTCAAAGATTGAAGTCAAGTTCTTGAAGTCTTAAGATTCTTGACTGTGGAACACACCAGTAAACCTTAACCTTAATTTTTTCAATGTCAAAATTTTTGACTTGCACCACTTTGGCATTCAACGGCTCCAATTAACTTTTTAACTTTCATGTATTAAAACAAAAGGAAGAACCGAATAAAAACTAACCTTTCCACCAATTTTGCTCTATCTTATAACCCTTACTATGATAGTAATTATCATTATTTTCCTCAATTTCTGAGTAAGTACGAAGATCATTCCCCAAACGGTAATGCAACCCTCCATTTAGAAAAGTATAATCGACGTTTGTTTGGCTTTTGTCTACTGCCGAAGATGTTTCCGAACTATTCGATGACTGAGACCGTGACTTACGAAGAAAGGACGTGATTCCTTTTCTAACTATTGGCCTAGCAAACTGCTGGGGGGACTCTTCTTCTTCAGCATCGCTTTCTACATCTAACCCATAACTTATCTTGTTCAATGTCTTTGCTGCTGTATAATAATAATAATAATAATAATAATAATAATAATAATAATAATAATAATAATAATAATAATAATATAATAAAATACATAATAATAATAATAATAATAATATAATACCTATCATAATAATATATAATAATAATAATAATTCTCGTTGCCCTACTTTCTGAAAGTAGATCATTATCATAAAATAAATAATAATAAAAAAAGAAAGAATAAAGAGCCTTGGAATTCTTTTATTCGAAATTTTCCTAATTTCAAGATCACACATTCAGTAATTATCCTTCACATGTACAGGAATCTTTTATATATCTCCATAGATTTTAAATATGGCTAGTTCTTTTATATCGTATATTAAAAGGGACAACTAAGTTCTTTGGTCTGATAATAATATTTTTTTTGGGGGATGTAAGGAATATTCAATAATTATTGCTTGTTTAAGTCACAAATATTCTGCAATATTAATTTAGCCAATGGAAATAAGACAAACGAATCAGTTTCAAAACTCATTCATAAAAGATCAAGATTTAACATCTGTAAATGAATTACAAAATTTTAAGTATTAAAAAAAAAAAAAGCAACAAGAAAAGTATGAAATAAAGCTAAAGACAAAACATAAAGCTAATACAATTTTAAAACTAAAAAATTAAATGAAAATAAATGTTGAAAAAATTTTCTTTTTCCGCTAAGATTCAAATTTACATTATTCCAATATAATTTTTTTTTATTTTTTTTTTGCAACATAAATAAATAATAAAAAAAATTACGGTTAAATTATAACTATCATGTAAAAATAATTGAAAATAAGTGAATATGAATTTACCTAAATCTTTTGTGCGGGAAAGTGTGGAGGAATGAGTGGATGACACAGAAGAAAATTCCTTGTAGACTTCTGTCCGTAAAGATTTACTTTTAAATGTATGAGATTCTTCATTATCACTTTCATCTGAAAAAAAAAAATTAATATATATATATATATATATATATATATATATATATAATATATATATATAAAAATATTATTATACTAGATATACCCTATATTTTTATATATTTTTATATTTACATATATATATATATAGTATATTATAATATATTATATATATATATTATATATATTATATATTATATATATAATATATATAAGTTATATATAATATATATATATATATATATATTTCTTTTCATCCTTCCTTTTAATTCCCAAGATCTTCTGGGAGTAAGAGTGCGTGACAAACATAACGGAAATAGAAATTAGTAGAAAGAATATTGACAAGAAGTCGAAAAGAAAGCCCAGCCTTTAATCCGCCCCGTCTGTACCATTAATTAGTAAAGAACTCGTCGCAGTCAGAAAAATTCCACCTATGAGCTCATCATGGAACCGCGACGGACCTTCACTATGGTAAAACGTCAGTGTAAGGGTTCATCCCCTTACCGAACGGGCCCCTACCCACGAAACCCCTCGCCATTTACGTCCATACTAGCACCTTATATTTCTCGCCTTTGCCAAACCTCAACAATTTCTCTCTTCAAAACATTCATATAACTGACTTCATCCACTCTTTCATTCGGTCTTCCGCCGGTCGGTTTCCTAACACACTCGCCACTATCACACTCCGCTTAACCAAACCAACAGACTATCATCCATACCTTCCACATGACCAAACCATCTTAACGTACTATCATTTCATTTATTCTTACATTTACCCCTTTCTTCACACCACAATAACTGCTTTCTCATACGTTCATTCCCTCATTTTATCAATTCTTTTCACCCTAACACGCCGTTAGAATGTGCTATCTGAACACGTGTGTTAGATCTATACTCATTATTCCAGGATCATAAGTCTCAACTACTATAATCAACATTAACAAGGGTAACATACCCCTCATGTTAAAGACCCTATGCGATCATTTCAAGAACTTAGTCCCTTTACGATCCACAACCGATTTAATTGGCACCAGCTCCTTTTCCCTGGCCATTCACAACTTTTCCTACTTAATCTCTGCATCATCCGTTCCCTTTTCATTCCACATATTATCTCTAAATATTTAAACTCAGACACTTGTTTCCAGCTGCTCATCATCTGACATAACTTCATCCGAGGACTGTCCTCACCCTTTACTGACTTAACCTTGTTCATCTCCTTCAACTTTCAAACCCCTCCTTTTACACACCCCTGCCAAATCTCTCTATCACTCTCCTCTCAATCTCTTCAGATTCATCACACAAACCAATCCTCCGCATATCACATTATGTGTTAGCGAGCAACCTCACACTCACCCATCATTTCTACATCATTCTTACAACCATATTCACTGCCACCCCATCACTAATTCTTTATACATAACAACCATCCAATCACAATGAATAACAAGGGGAGACATACAAACATATCTGCTCAAATCAGCTATTAATATTAATCCAATCATTTTCTACTATTATATGTATTATTTATATAATATATATATATATATAATATATATATATACATATATATATATATATTATATAAATATATTATATATTTATATAATAATATATAATATATATACTAATATATATAATATATATATTATACAAATTATATATATATAATATATTCTATATATATATATATATATAGTATTGCTGACTATTTGTTACACTTTCCGAAATTTGGACACCTTTTTTTATTTATTTTTGAAGTTAAATTGTTAATACTTTGAAAGGTAAATAAAAATATCAACTAAATGGCCTTCTGATATATAAAGTACAAGCATTGTAATAATTTATAAAAGTATGAATACTGTTGCTATAATTCATAATTAAAATCTTAAATAAGAACGAAACTGAAAAAAACATATGGAATGTGAATTGATGAACCTGCAAGTTTGAAAAAATGCCAAGTTTAGAATATTTACTGAAAATGCACAAGATATGAATGCACTTAATGTAGTCTAATGACTGATTGATTCTTACTGAAAATGCTATTGCATGTATGGACTATGTACGCACTATTTAAAATTGAAACATGAATTTACAGAAAGTATTCAGCAGTAGATTAAAAGTTTCATAGGTTGGTAAACTGGTTCTTCACGTGCTATAAAAAAAATAATAAGGATGGCAAACCGATTCTTCATTTGATGTAAATAAATAAAAAAATTAAAGGTTTTGTGATGATATGTGGGACTCATTCTTTAGAACTTAACTTGAAAACAAGGTTCCTACTATCAAAAAAAATTATCA
>JABUQX010037915.1:55000-93246 GCA_015478945.1 Trachelipus rathkii
ATTTTTTAAACTTTTACCGCATATAAACGACTCATTCATTAAAAAAATTTATATATATATCATATATATATATTATATATATATATATTTATATATATATATATATATATTATATATATATAGTATATATATATATATATATATATATATATATATATTAATATCATCAGCATCTTCCCCAAGCTGTGGATAAGGTGCCGTACACTGCACGCGGAAGTAGAGAAAGTAAGTAGAAGAATATGACGCAAGGTGAAAAGAAAAGCCAGCCTTACCGCCCCCTTTATAACCTTTAGGTGGGAGCTCGTCGTAGCCAGAAACATTCAACCCTGGAGCTTGACGGGACTGCGACAACCCTCACAATGACATCTCGTCAATTTGGGGTTCATCCCTTGGCCCAGGTGGGCACAAATACCCCCTCACAAAACCCCGCATTCACTCCTATTATGGCACCTTTCTTCTCATCATATATTTATTATTAATATATATATATATATATATAATATATATATATATATATATATATATTATATATATTATATATATTATATATATATATATATATATATAATATATATATATATAATTATATATGAGAATCTATTTCCAATCTCAGACGAGTTTGTCTCTCCGTCATACACGCCGACTTACAGATAAATCAGGCTATCAATTGTATCTGGAGGCTTATATTTTACTATTATAATTATTTTAAATATACAAAAAAATTGTATATATATATATATATATATATATACTATTATATATATATATATATATATATATATATAATATATATATATATATATATATATATATATATATACTATATATATAGTATAAATATATATAATATATATATTATAACCTACTATATATATATACAGCTTAATAATCACTTTCATAAGAAGAAAAAAAACAAAAAAACAATATTAGCAAATAATAAACGCATTCCGATGTTTCAAGCCGTGTATAGAAACAATGTTGGCCTTTAATTTGAACTTGGTTTACTAATCTACCCCAAATCTGGTGGAATATGGTAAGTCCTCTGACCTTTGCCCCCACCAGGAGGAAAAAAAATTACTCTCAGATTATACTTGTGGTCACTGGTTTCTTTACAGGACACTTTACTGTAATTATACGATTTGGAAACATGACTAATTCCATGTTTTACATATTTCAAACTCGTAATATCTTAAAGGGATATAAACATATAGCTAACAACCCCCTTTTAGGAAATACAAGAGGACAAAGTCTTATCTAATGTGCTCTTATGACAAGAATATGGGGTCTTAAAACTCATCATACTATCTTAATATTGATTCTTAATAAGACAATTGCGCTCACCATTCACTAACAAGCAACTTAACAAATATATAAAAAATTCATGTTTCGGTGTCAAAAAAAGCAAATCTGAAAAACAAACATTTGGGCTTCCGCTTGGCTTCTTATCTTTGATTAATCGTCATCCGGTAATAATCACTTGACTCAAGCAATAAAATTCAATGGGAAAGCCCTCCTGAAGAAACTTATCTTTTCCTATGGAAAGTAAATACCGTAATTTAGCAATCTTATTAACTTACGCAATGCGTAGAATAAGGCTTAGTATAAAGTTTGCAAATCAAACTTACAACTCGTAACACCTTACTAGTATATATATATATATATATATATATATATATATATATATATATATATATATAATATATATATATAATATATATTATATATATATATATTATATATATATATATATATATTATATATATATATATATATATATATATATATATATATATATATATATAATATTATTATTATTATTTAGTTGCTCTTAAACCTCTATCGCAGTATGGTCTTGGTCAGGCGAAATTGTGTTCCATGTATTTCCTGACCAAGTGGATTAGAATGCAATGATTATCTAGGCTTGGTAGCAAGCCCTGCTTTGGCTCAACACATTTCGAAAATCTAGCCACTGTGGACGTGGTTTCACATCCAAATGGTAGATACATAAGAGTGTGTGTGATTTTGTATGTTATAATAGATTGTTCTGGTATGTGTTGGCTCTGTTTTTAGTGATGTGTGGGTATTGAGATTAGTGTAATTTACTATGTCGTAAACTGTAATTAAATATTAAAGAAAATCTCCTACTGACGGCGATTTTTTGTGTACGTTCAGGATCCATGAACTCCAGTGTGTGTGTGTATCAGTGCTATGCACTTTGAATACGCAAGTCATGAAATGCATGAACAAATTAACTAGGATACCATTCATGTAATATTCAAAATTGAAATCTATTAAATTTAAAAACTAATAGTATTATAAAAAATCTATAAAAATCATTTTGATATATATATATATATATATATATATATATATATATATATATATATATATATATATATATATATATATAATATATAAAAAAATATATATAATATATATATATATATATATATTATATATATATATATATATATATATATATATATATATATATATATATATATATATATATATATATATATATATATATATAATTAAAGAACTTACTGAATCTTGCTTAAAATATTCTCCGAGTTTTTTTTACCAGTCATGGCAATAATAATAATAAATAATAATATAAAATTAAAAGTATCATTACAAATCTTAATTCACAATTCACGAACTTAACGTACAGTCGTACAATGCATAATAATCAATTATTAAAAATGAAACGCGGGTTCTTTCAGTTTGAATATTATAAGTAGTTTACAACTGACAATTAATTGGTATGTTTTTAAATATGAGCTTCTTCTAGTTTCGTTTTTAATAATTTTATTTTTCAACTATTTTTATGATTAATCATAAATATACGCAGTTTTCAAAATTATATTATAGGTAAAGTAAAAACTGTGAGTTGTCATAGGAACGGAGAAAAACAAGACACTTTCTCACTCTTTAACTACACAATTCAAATGTTTTCTAGCGAAACGCAGCAACGACCATTTGAGACTTACAACGAAACAGCCGTCACACATCATCGCCCCTCTCAGTGGTCCGTTCAATGGGTCAAAACCGTCGAAATGAAAAAATAAACTACTGATGAAAGATGAAACAACATACTAATACATATTTAAAGTAGATAAAATTTCAAACTTCAAAAATTATTTTCAAAAATATAAAAATAAAATGAATGAATACGTAATAAAAATGGGCGGGAAAATTAAAGCAAAAGGGGTGTGGCTAAATTCTCAAAAGATACTTGGGGGTGAGGGAGAAAGGGAGGTGAGTAAGTACGTTGATGACGACATTGAACCTTGAGGTGGGGGGTGAAAAAATTACGCAAATGGGGAAAGGTGTAGGGAGATGGCGCGAGAGAGAGAGTAAGAAGGTGCAATGGGGGAGAGGGAGGCTTAGAGTTGGTCTCCAACTATTTTTAATAATGCGAGAAAATTTTCCTTGGGGGAACAAAAACTTGGGAGCCTTTTAGAATCACAATTAACTTTTGGGAAACGAGCATCTATTATTAATTCTAAATTGAGCCCTATTAACTTTAAAAAAAAAAAAAAATTATGACTATTTTAAGCGAATATTTTTTATATCAATGACTGATTAATAATTTAAAATTTAAAATTTAATTTAAAAAAAAATACGATATTCTATTAAAGGCGTATATTTGTCAATGCCCAAGCGCCTAGAAACGCTGCTTTAGTGATAGTTCAGCAACTTTATATGAGTTGGCTTTTGCCCCCTTACGATACAAGAGTTAGATAAAATTGACCAAACCATGATTTTAATGTAACACTTGTGAGTAGTGATTTGACACCTCACGTCATATTGTAATGAGAAGAGGTGACCTCAACTTCTATGCGCCTTTCCTGCTTATACCCAATGAAACACATCAGTTGTTCGATGATATTCTTAGATTAATTTTTAGGTTGCATTTGGATTTCTCGAAGTTGTTTTTATTGCAAACTCAATCTTTTCTGCTCTCAATTAGGGCACTTATATAGCTCCTAAAATGCACCATCCTCACTCTATTATCTTTTATTCCTAAAGCCAGCATTTCACCTTGATTCTCATATCTTAAACTTCGGTTGCGCTCTTCTCGAAGAAGCTTTTCTATTAAACTCCCTGCTTGTTTTCTCCTTTATTTCGAATCCTTGGTTATTTCAACGCTCTTTTCTTGTATCGCTTTTTTTGGTTTATCTTCTATGTCCAGTGGGCACCTTTTAGTAATTATAATATTGTTTCTCTTTCCTTAATTTATATAATTCAGCAATCTTATTTGCTTTTGTGAAACTCATCATGTGGTTGCTTTTTAGTAAGTGACTTTAAATGGCGCAGTTCTTGTCTCTTTTTCCCTATTTACCTATAATATCATGTCTTCATCAGCTTCTTTCAATTTCTCCACTTCATTTACACCGTTCGATGATTAACGATTCTAACTTACTTACTCTTAATTGGCCACTCCATGACTTCCATTCTTTGTTCACTATATAATTTATTTGTTCTTTCATTTGCTGACTCCGCATGAAACTTTGTTTTCAAGGTTATACATACTTGTATCCCATTTCAATTAATAAACCCTTCCTCATTTTCTGGATTTTACTCAGCCGAGCGCTCTTACATACTTTTTCCTTATTGTCCTTATTACCATTTTTTAACTTTCTCATTCTATAATAGTTGTTAGGCCCCTTTAAATTATACTATTCGTATCACAATTCATAATCCACTTCTCACCAACCGCCGTTTAACTTATATTAACTTTTAATAGAACACTATATTATTATGTGTACTCAACACCATTGATAATAAATTAAAATTATCACCCCCTCTTAGTCTCTGAAACTTACTTCCATAGGTTTTATATAGTTAGTATAAATTATATGACCAACTTATTTTATAGTAGTCCTATATCTTATCATTTATTAAACCTATCATACATGTGGATATTATATTCAATATATTTATACCCAAATCTTATTACTGGGGTTAATTATATATTTATCTTACATCCTTTAACGATCATTATTCATTATTAATATTTTATACGGTATATTACTAGTATTAACTAATAACTATTTTTATTCTATATTATATTAATTCCCATTATTATTATCTTATTCATTTATATGATGTATCTATAATTATATTTACTCATTTATCTTTACTCTAAAATATTAATTTAATATATATATTTACTATTACTATTATTATCTCTTTCATTTTATACTTATATTTCTTATTTTATATATATTCTTTCTTATTCTTTAACTTATACTTATCACTTCTATTCTTTTTTTATATCTTATATATATCCTACTTCTTCTATACTTCTATCCTTTTTCTTTATATTATATATTTCATGGCTTACTTTTATGTCTTAGTTATGAAATCGAGCTGATAAGCAGGCTTATTGTAGACTATTTTGCATATTTAGAAGAGTGTAGGGTTGATTTAGCTGGCAAATGATACTTTGACCAAGATTGTACACTTTAGAAAGATTTTAGTTCAAATTAAATTTATTCATGTAGTTACTTTTTTTAGTTCAGCCATTAGTCTCGTTGTGATATTTCTTTTTTTCCCATGAGAACATTTAATAATAATATAAATTATGTTCTACTATATGGATGTGAAATAGAAAATGTCGTGAGAATAAAAGGTTCGATATAATAAACTAATTTTCTTTGGTAAGCATTCGTAAGGAGCTTTAGAGTTAGTTTTTTGTATGTCATTTTTTTCAAGATTGTTTTCTGTCGAAGATATAATCTTAATCATTACATAAATATTATAAAATTAACAACTAACCTTTGAACAATTAATAGCTATAGAGGCTACATCAAGTACCAGTTAATGAAGGTCAAAGTCGCATTGTGTAATCTAGCACAGAACACTTTTGTATTTACCGTTGTAACGATTTTAAGAAATACGTTCAATTGTAAGTTATGTACCCATGAGTTGCCTGTTGACCCTTGGCAATGCGATATCTTCCGCTGTTGCTGAACTACGACTGGCACCGTTATTGCTGCTGCTGCAGTTGGCAACTGTAGATCTCTATTCTGAGAGAACCCCAGCTGCAACCATCACTAAAGTCAACTTTGTCTTACTATCTTTCCACATTGCAACATCATTTATCTTGCAAGTCTTCATGACTCTTTGGCCTATGATGAATATATATTTATTTTCTATTATATATTATTTATGTATTAATATATCTTATATATCCATGTATATTATCTCATATATATTATTTATATAGGTATCTATAATATTCTTATAATACTATTCATATATATATATATATATTTATCACTATATATATTTATATATATATACTATATATTGAAGAGAATACCACTATCAATGATCAGTCATCGGCAAACAATGGGCAATTTATTTTTTTTTCAATGTCATAGTTCTCGTCATGCAAATTTACTCCGATTCATTTTTTTGATCCGATTAGATTGATTTATCATTTTTTTATCTATCAGAATTTAGCATGTAACTCTTCATGAATATATTAATCAATTTCTTAATAATTACTTAATAAATAATAACTAATTAATCAATTAATATATATTTTATATATTATATTCTATATATTATATTATTCTATTTTCCTTATATTTATATATATTATTATCATATTATATATATATTTTTATTATATTTTTTATATTTTTAGTATATAACTTAATTTATAATTTATATACTATAAATTTTATATATTATTATTAGTATTTTTATATTTATTTTATTTTATATAACTACTTTATATATGTATTTTTTTATAGTTACTTTACATTATGATATATATATATATATTTTCTTATTTTACTTATTATTATATATTTATATATATATTAATATTATATTATAAATCCATTTTGCCTTATGTATTCTATTGACATTTAGTTGCTAATTGGTTATTGTTTTTGATATTCCATGCTATATGCGTTTTATATCAACACTCATTCTCTCAGACATATTACTCTATCATATTATACATCGTATTATATTAACATCCCTCTTTTAGACATTTTTACATCTACAGTACATCCCTAGTCCCTTATATCCATACTTCGTGTCGAGAGAAAAACATCTTTCACATCGTATGTCTTTGGTTGTAGAAGGCGACTTCTATTTGGAAGGTGTAGTTAAGTTGGCTGCTATTCTACGATTATCTTTCTGTCCAGGTAATATTGCTATTTTAATGATATGCTTTTTAGGTAAGAAATGTGTGACTGGCAGTGACGTTTTCGCCCTTCTATTCTTTCGTCTTTTCGAAATGGTAAATGAATCGTATTTGTTACTCGTAATTTATGTATCGTGATGCATTAGTACTTTTAATGTTGCATGAGAATGAGGAGAGAGTGTATACAGTGATGTATTTATGATACGGCAAATTTCGATTTGCTCTTCTGTGACTTGATTAAAAAGCTGAAAGGAAAGGATGAAAATGAGTGGTGTGGTGGTGATAAATTTGTGTTTGTGTTGGCTGTGTTGAAAGAATATGCGAGCTATGCGTATTTTTTATGTGTGTGTGCGCTACTGAGAAAGTCTAAAGGTTAATATTTAGTTTGAAAAGGTCAAAATTTTTTGTGTGGTTGCGACATATGATTTATCTGAGGGTAATAATGTTGAAGAGATAACGATTTTCTGGGATTAATCTGAATGATGTTTTGGCATGATGGGGGAATAGGAGATTCAGATTATTGCGAAGAATATTGCCATTCAAGGATTTCTTTTTTTAAGTTGTCACCACACTCCTTTCACGATAGAGCCTATTCAAGTAGTTGGGGTGTAGTACACTCATCAAATAGTTTCACCTCTTTCTTATGCACAAATTTACTCTGTCCCCATTTTTGAGCACAGACGCAGGTCTTTTCAATTAATGTAAAGATTTAAATTCAGTAGGAATACAGAAGATGGAAGAGATTCATCAGAACAGAGTTGTGGTGGGAAGAGAGGAAGCCACAGCAACAGCTAGGAGTTCGACATCGTCAACCATTCATACATCGTGTTTTAGATACAGCACCCTTATTGTGCTACTTGAACGAGTGTAAAGGTGGATGTCACGCGAGTGAATAAGTTCCTCTGAGCACCTTTGCCCTGTTCTTGGCGGGTACCATATAGGATAGATTGATAAAGCACCAAAATTGCCTTGCAAAGATAGAGGGTCAAGTGAATTGAAAGTACAGAACATTATGAAGTTTTTTTGCCGTTGACTGACCTTTGTCCCAAAAGCCGGTGTGAGAAGCAGAGCCCCCCTCTCAGATATGAGAGAGTACCTGAACATATACTGGGCAGGATTGGGACTCTTTGGTTAAATAGCTGGGAGAACTGAGAAAAGGTAGGACAAGTAGCTCAACAGTCTAAACAGGAATTCCAGTCTCTTTGAAGCAGCCTAGCAACCGTTGCGATTGTGTTGAGTTTGATTTTTCATAGACTTTTTATTGTAGCATTGTTTGTGCGCCAAGGATGTTTATATTGTCCACACAGGAGAGACTACAAACCTGTAGAAAGAGATAGCAAGTGTATGTAGGTATTTTGATAGGAGATTCTTTGTCGAGTTTGGGGTTTTTAAAGAATTGAAGTTTTTCACAAAGTATATTTTCTAATACTCAGCGAGAATAAATAGAAAGGTATTTAAGTAGAGTTAGGCAATTACTAGATGAGTACAAAGAGGGACGTAGAATAGATATGAGTTAAGAATTGAAGGTCGGTCTATCGGATACGCGTTGGATACTTGAGTTAGAGGATGCGGTGTTAGAGGATAATTATGAAGTAGGAAATAAAAGTAGGAGATAAAGACAGGATTTACTTCTTGAGGATGACACCACATCTCGAGGTAAAAGAAGAAGTGCCCCTTAACATAACCTCTACTTAATAATCACATAATCCATCAATCAACGTCCGATATTTGAGTGATTTTTGTAAGAAGCTAGACATATAGTAAGTGACTAAAGAGAAGGAGGAACCCAAAAGGAGAGAAGCTTGGAGAAGCAGTTGCGGCGTGCATATCTGGACGAATTCTGCTTTGGATAGTCTAAGCGCACACGCATAAGTCTTCACCTGAGTTCCCTTAAGAGTGGAAAACCATAAATAGGGGTTAGATAGGCCATGAGTATTATAACATCCCTTTCAGTGGGTACCTTTTTTTTTTGGTGTTGCTTGCACGAGAGCCGTACTGAGCGATCGGTGTGTAATGAGTTTCAGATGATTAGAAATGAGTTTAAGAAGGGTTTCTAAGATATTAGATAGAATTCAAAGTGAGAGTACAGGAGATAATTGGAAGGTTCAGAAGGGCTTCCTTTCTCGGAATAAGGTGGACATGTGCAACTTTCCAGCATTAAGGGAAAAAGTGTTAGTATTTAGAACATATGGTGCTGATTGAAAACCGAAGGCTAAAGAGGTTAGCCTTTTTTTTCAGTTGGGGAATTAGCAACAAATGATGTCAGATAGAATTTATAGAGATGGAAGGCAAGATTTAACAGAAAGTTGATCTAGAGATGAAAGAATTTGTCAGTAAGAGAACAATTAGGTATTGCACACTTTTCCTTTGATGAATAGAGCGCTATTGCTTTGCGTCGAAGGATATTGCAACCGATTTTATTGCTGAAGTGAAATTAGCGAGTAAGTGATAGGAGAGCTTGACAATTTTTCCACCCGACAGGCAATGTCTCTAGCCTGAATGGCCAGAGAACAAGCACGATCGACCATTGGATTATGATGAAAGAATAGCTATTTAGTATTTACGAATGGTCGATGAATGAGGGACAGAGAAGGAATCAGGTATGGAGAAGAAGTACCATCATTCAAAATTATTTGGTCCCTCCTATATCTTTTTTTAATGTTTATACAATTTCATCATTATTTCTTATAGAGGTAGCCAAATTTGCAATCATCTGCAAAATTGGAAACCTTACATTTAAGTCCTTGCTCTAAATATTTTATACCATTGTATAGTAACAGCCTTGCTAAGAAATGTTCGTGAACCACAAATATGTCTCATCATTTCCATTAAAAAATACTTTTCATTTTTTATTAAATTAACTATTTTTTATTATTTTACTCTTATAAGTACTTAATATAAATTATTTATTATTCTATTATTATTATTATTATTATTATTATAATAATTATTGAAATTATATTTGATGACTAAACTTCGGCACTCGAAATAAGGTTTCATGCAAGCGATAAAACTACTTATTCCGGGGAGGTTGAATACTCCTGACCCCCCTGTTTACAGCCTTTATTATATCATATATATATACTTATACTTATATATAATAATAATGCAAAAGAGCTTCGTATATAATATTTTCTGACATTTTTATAGAGTTCTTTGTCATTATTAACAAGCAATAAGTATTATTATACATATATATAATATTATATATTACATAACCTTTATATATCTTATATATACACTTACTAAGAAATAAATTAATACTTTTCAAAAAAGGTTAATTTTTTTATTATATTTCATCAAAAAGATATTTTGCTATATATCATTTAACTAATATAGACTTTGTTCATAATACTTGTATATGTAAAACGCGTCTAGTAGTAATGTATTCTTTATTAATATATAATTATATATATATATATATTATATTATATATATATATTATTTATATTGTATATTCTTTATATATATATTATATATCTTGAGGAGTACAGAGAGAGAGGGAACGTAAAAGATGAGTGATAGATGTATTTCATTATTAAAAAAGTTTTTTTGCAGTTGTTCTTCATTGTAAAATCAGTGAATCCTGTTATAGGTGAATTATCTAGTCTAACAGAATCGATCGGTGTTTACATCGATTATAGGAAAAATTGTTTCATAAATTTCTCCAAACTTTTAAAAATATAGATCGAAATTTACTATTGAATTATATGATATATCTATTTATCTTGAAGCATACTTGTAGACTATATATATTTCTTATACTATTAATAACTTAAAATTTACTCTACTTATATTTATAATAATATAATACTATATTATTATATATAAGAAAATTAACTCAATAGTTATGAACGTTAAAAATAAGTACTTGACCTCATCTAGTAATGAAGATGTTTTGCTTCACATTTATTCTTCTTCTCTTTCCCTCCTTTCTTCTTCTTCTTTCTCCCTCTATTGTTCTCTCTCTGTTATCCATTCTTATTCGTTTTCTTTTTTTTTTTCTTTTTTCTTAACGTTTTTTTTCTTTTGCCCTTATCACTCTGATCTTTCTTTTTTTTTTCTTCCTTTCTCTTTTTTTTCTTTTTTCTTTTTTCTGGGCTTCCTTTATATTTTTTTCTATTTTTTTTTTTTTTTTTAGAATAAGGCTTTTTCTTTTCTTTCTTTTCGTTTTCTTCCGTATATATCTTTCTCTTCTTACAAACCAACGGATTTATTTTATAATTTAAAATAAAAAAAAATGTGAAAAATTAAAATTTCATGTTTTATTGGTTTAATAGTTAAAATTTATAATATTTTTATTTCAGTATAAAATTATTCTTTACTAACTTTATAAACCATTAAAAAAAAAATAATTAAAATAAATTTTTAAAAATTATTTTTATTTTTTCAAATTTTATAGAAAAATCAATTTTTTAAAATTTAAACAATGTTCAACTTCATGCATCTTGGTTTTGGGTTATACTACGGTTTTATTCCATTTCCCTTACTAATCTATGCTAATATTCTGTATTTTCTTAGGCTTAATAAAAATATATAATTGTCAAATTAATCTCAAATAATTAAATAAGATAAGTTTATTGAAAAAAATTATATTTGAGCAATCCCTAAACAAATTCTTAATCATGGGGAAAAAGGAATTTATGAACAAAGGTAATATGGTTTCAGCAGGGACTTAATGTGCAAAAGAGCCTTTAAGTCTTTTTAAAAAACATTTAAGATAGGTGTAAGTAGGAAATCGAAAACGCCTCTATTTGTATTGTGAAGGACATAATTTAAAAACAAATTAGATCTGTAATCGGATCAGACCTAAAATAGACTAATTTGAACTGAGCCTAACAACGAATCCCTTTTCCCCTCTTAGAAGTTGAAAAATGTGAAACTTGTAACATTTTGGATATGAAAATGTAAAGTAAATCAATAAAGATGTTGACTTTGCGTAACCTCAAAAAAATATAACTACAGCGTTTCGGGCAGGAGAATCATAATTTTTGAAGGGGTTCGAGCGTTGTTTTAAATGCATTGACGATTTGGTAATTAATGAATAATAATGTCTAGTATCGTTGGGTGATGATTGGATAATAATTAAAAAAATTACTATTATATATGCAATTAAGTTGTAGAGAAATATTGAAAGACAAAGAACAGGCTAATTTTTGTTCTGGAATTTTGCGTCGTAATTAATGCTAAATAGATTTTCCAGCAAGCGCATAATTCTTTCAAACATCCGAGAGTGGAAATTTTGCAGGATCGACGTCGTCTTTTCTAATTTTTGGGAAGATTTTCTGATCATAATTTTTATAATTCTTGCAAGATGGGTATCATATTGCAAGACATTGGTGAGCAAATGGTCGACTCTTGAACAACACAGGAGTTAGGAAATCAACAGAGAGAACATTGCTTAAGGACAAAGTTTTCGGATGTCAATCCGCGCATCGATATTTTGGTTGCAAATGAAAGCGTATCTTTTTAATGTCAAGAATATATTCGGAAACTTTATCTAAAATGATTTAAAGCTACATTGTTTTACATTAGAAAATTAGATATATACAATAATGAAACTTGGTGCACTTTCAAGATAGTGATTTTTGTTTCGGGGAATTTCAAATTAAATAGGCTATAAAACTATACTTCAACGATACAACATATAAAGGAAGGGGGTGGCTTTCATGATTTTATTAAAATATATGATTAACTACTCAGACTGGAATTTAGCTTGATGTTATATAGAAATTGATATACTTGTGTTAAGATGAAAACATAACATCGAATATAAATAATTGAAATTAATAAAATGTTAGCGTCAGCGTCCCCAACAATTCGAGTAATAGATTAGCATTTGTATAAAGAAAGACGCATGAGTCTCAGAATGGGATTCACAATAATTGTAGGAGATCTTTAACTGACCAAATAATATTCGGACTATAATTTAAGCATCTGAGTGCAGGATCTGGCAAGGAAAGCGATATATCTAAATTTCCTTTATCACATTTCCTTTTTCAAAATTAATGATTGCCCAATAAAGGGGAAAACAATATTTAGGAACCTATTAATAAGTGATCACTGACTTGAACTGTGTAAGTAAGTTTGAAGGTTATCTGAAACACTATTTGGTTAAAGTGATACAGTAAATGATTAAATTTACCCAATTAAAAATTGAAAACAAATATCACAAATTACTTTTAATTTCCACTTTGTTTATCTCTCCTTCTCCCCTAGTTCTCTACTCTTATTCCTAGACGAAACTCATATGTTTGAACACTGCAAGAGCAAAGCGCACTCTGTTTTTCCTTACCGTTTCTATCATACATTTTCAGCTGAAGGTGGACGTTGTGAGTAAGTAGGCATTGGCAGGGATTGTTCTCCTGCTTTTAATTAGAAGTCTTCCGATCTATCCATCTTAGGGCTTAGACTCTCTTACCAAACTAAGGCTAAATTCGTTTATCTGTGTATTTATTTCTTAACTCTATTGTTTCTCATAAATTGTTCTACTTTCTAAGCTTCAAATTAGAGCAAATTAGCCTTATCTCTCCTTGCTTTTTCGTCATTTTAGGGGATTTTATTGTTAACCAACGACAATGTCTTTCTTCTTGTTCTTAATTTATACAGACTGGGAAATTTCCTTTCATTTCTCTATTAAGAACAACCTTTAGCAGACAGTGAAGCTCGCTACTCGTTTACCTAATGGTTCTGGAGATGAATTCAACTTCTTAACCTGGTCGTAACTTCTATTACTTCTATAGGTTTCTATTTCTTTGATTATAGCTTCGGCAAGAGTTGTCACTCGGAGGAAAAACAAGGTAATTCTTTTTGGCATGGCGGGGTTCATTTCATTCTCTTTCCTTTCAACTTGAACTCATAAATATTGGTTTAACCTTGTCATATCTGGTTCTATTCACGGTCTGGACACCACCGTCATATTACCGTCGTCTTCTAATTCCAGAATCTTATAATTTTTATATTTGATCCCAGAATCGTATTAAAGCTCTTCTACATAACACTAGGATCGCTTTTTTATAATTGAAAATGCAATAATCTTTTTAGTTTCTCTTTCTTACTCACTTTCTGGAGTTTGCAAAACAAAATATCTTTTTATTGCTGTTTTTCACATCTTGTTTCTTCAGAAGGGTAAAACAACATCCTTACCTCCTTTCGAAGTTTAAGTTCTTTCCCTATTTTTACCAATATTTCTACTTTAAACCACTCTGAAGCTATTCCTGCTTCTCCATCATCCTCCAACTCATTTGTGACTAGTATTGTAATATATCCTAAAAAGCTGGTGTCGATTTTGATTATGTAATTTTTCCGAGATCAGTCCCATACCAGAAATGCTCATAATTTTCTTAAATTTCGGCCAATTTGCAAGAAATGAAGAGCAAATGGAAGTTTCTCTGACCCATAAAACGTTGATTTCATGTGTTCTTCTTTGTCTATTGACTTACTTTGTATTTTTATTTGAACAAAAACCATACATCCGACTTTTGGATTTCACCTCATATAGTTTTTGTCAAAATGATTTGAAACTTGAAATATACAATAAGAAAAAATATTACCAGGATTTTATTTATGTCTGCCGGGATTGAACCCCCGCGTGTTGAGGGATAGCTCAGTCGTAAAGCCTCGAGCATATTGTCCTCCTTTCGCCAACACGCGGTGGTTTCAACCTTCGGAGAGGCATGCTAATCCCTCCTCTTCTTTAACCTTCCATTTTACTGCTCTTTTTTGTTTTAAGATCTATAATCCAAATTGCGTTACTGCAATATCTTCTAACCCGTACATATTATTTTCAATGAACGAGGGATTAGGAACTAGGCTTGAAACACCTGTTTTTGTGATTGTCGCCTTGAAGGCGCAACATCGAATTGGCTTCTTTTAAACTGTTCTGGCTCTCAAACATTTTTGGGTTTGAGGGATTAGCTCAGCTCGCTAAAGCATCGATGCCATTAATTTTGTCTCAATTTCGCAACACTTGCGGTGTTCAATCCCCCGAGCAAGGCAGTAATTCTTCTAACCTTCCCCCACTCTTAATAGTTCTCTTGTTTAAAAAACTTAGATTAAAATAATATAAACTCTTTTTTAACACACTTATGATAATATTGTAGTGTTAATATTAAATTATATATATATGTATTATATATTTATATATATTATCACCTTTCATAAGATATATATATATATATATATAATATATATATAACTTTATATATATTTTTATATATTATATATATATTTTAATTATTTAAATAAAATCCATTTTTTTGTTTTTTTTAAAGGAGTATTATTGCAAAAAACTCGAACTCCAAAATTATGGTAATTTATATATTTATATATATTATATATTCTATATATATATATAATATATATATATATTATATTATATATATATATATATATATATATTATATATATATATATATATATATATATATTATATATAATAATTATAATACCTATTATATACCAGACCTACATATTATAGTGGCTAGTATGATAGGACCTTATTATATATATATTTATACTATAATATTATATATTATATATAATATAAATATAATATATTATATTAATTATATAATATAATATATATCTATTATACTATATTATTATTCTTTATCAGATGATATTAATATATATATATATTATATATAATAATATACATAATATATATTCTCATATATATATAAACTATATATATATACTCTTATTATAGTTATATATATATAATTTAATAATATATTATTATATATACTATATTTAGTATAATATAATAATAATGATAGTGATATAAGATATATAGGTGAGAACGCTATATACCGTCAATCATAACATATATATTTATAAATTATATATATATATATACTATTTATATATATAATATATTATAATATATAATATATATATATATAACTTAGGGGATATTATAAATTTAATAGTTATATATTATATCTATATATATATATTATATATTATATATATATATATATATATATATATATATATTATATATATATATATATATATTTTATGGATAATATTTAAATATATATATTATATATTATTGATATATATATATGTAGTAGTATATATAATTATTTATATATTATATTATTTTATATATATTATATTATATATATATTATGCGTACTATACATATCTTATATTATTATATATTATATATATATATATATATATATCTATTTATATATATATATCTATATATATATATTATATTTATATATATATAATATATTATTTGTAATATATATAATATAAACTTTATATATACTATACTCATATATGTAGTATATATATAAACGATGTTATATATAGAGTGAATTTTTTTATATACCTTGGTTGCATGCAAACTCTTGACCTTAGAGTTATTTTTTACAATAACATAAAAAGTGAAAACAACCACTAATATTAATTCATGAGTTCATTGGGAGAAAAGAATTTGACAATAGCTTTAAGCTTCGGTGAAGCCTTCGTTTAGTCGATACCAATGTAATCTAGCAACTCAGTGACATGATTATTTGGGTTTTTTGAGTACGTTCACTGATAATGTCTGCCATTGAATAATGTTATTTATGGGAAACAAATTCGTTTCACACAATTTCATCCTTTCTCTGTTTATTAAGCAAACTCCTCTTTAGGCCCCAGAGTCAAACTTTGATCAATTGGCTTATATCTCCATGGATTCAATTTTTGAAATGATTTCCTGTTAGAGAAAACTGAAGTTAATTGAAGACGCCAACAAAACCGTGTTGCCGTAAGCTAATCCAAATTCTGGAATGAATCTCTGTCAATATCTATATATTAATATAATATATATTTCTATTTATCTATTATATTATATATATATTATATATTATATATATATATATATATCTATAATTATATATACTATATAATATTATATATATATATATATTCTATATATAAATATATTATATATTATATATATTATATATATATATTATGGGTTGATCTTTTTGTTTAGAAACGCGACAAACCTATCATCGATACTAATCTCAAAAACTTCTACAAATAGTTACAGAAAAAGGAATACATTAGTTGATTATCCTGGCAAAATTTATTTGCGGAAACATCAGTAAAAAAAAAAAAAAAAAAAAAAAATGAAAAAAAAATCATATCTCAAAAACTACAATAGCTACAGCGAAAAGGAATACATTTTTGGAATCCTTGTAAAATTTTAGTTAGGAAAATGTAAAAAAAAAAAAAAATAAATAAATAAAATAAATATTGGCTATTTTTTTTTTTTAGGAGCAGGGGACATAATATATATATATATTATTTGTAAAGGTATTACACGGCAATGTAGGGGGCTCGAGCCGACGGGGAACATAGGGGGGGATGTTTTCCATACCCCGTAGGGGAGGGGCGGAGGAACCCCCGGCGACACCCAAATACCAAAGAGCGGGGGTTCCGGAGCCCCTCCCCGGAGGGGGGGAATTAGTCCTACCCCGTAGTTCCCCGGAAGGCCGAGAGACCCCGACTCCTGCCATCGGTGCGGTATACCCTTGGGGTATTCTTTAGTAAAAAAAAAAAAGCAAAAATTTTATTAGTAAAGTTTTTTTATTTTTAAAAACGAGTAACCATAAAAGGTCTCTAAATAGGCTCTCTAATCATATTACTATAATTATTAACAATAATTTTTTTTTTATTTTTTTATTTTTTTTACATTTTCCTATCGTAAAATTTTACCAAAATTCTCCAAAAAATATATTTTTTTTTTATTGATATATATTTTAGTTTTTTTAATTATATATATTTTTTTTTTTTTTTTTTTTTTTTTTTTTTTTTTTTTTTTTTTACATTTTCCGCACTAAAATTGGACCAGCATTCCAGCAATGTATTCCTTTCTCCCCTGTGGTATTGTAGTTTTTTGAGATATGGATTGAAATAGTTGTGGTTTTAAACCATATTACTCACTATCACTATATAATATATTATAATATATATTATATATATGGTAATGATATATACTATACTAATTATATATAATATTAATTAAATTTTATATTATATTTAATATTTATATATATATATATATACTTTAACTTTATATATATATATATATATATTATTTATATATATTTATAATGAAATTAAGCTAGAAGAGCCCACAAATCCATATCTCAAAAACTACTACAACTGCTACCCGGAAAAAGGATACATTGCTGGACATCCTGGCATAAATTAACGCAAACTGTAAACAAAAAAAAAAAATAAATAAAAGACAAAAAAAAACCTAAAATAAAAAAACATATCTCGAGAAAGACTACACAAGGTACAGGGAATGAAATACATTTTTGAGCATACAATTGTAAAAATATTTTGGTTCGGAAAAATGTAAAACAAAAAAAATAAAACATAAAAAATAACAACAAAAATTGGCTAAATTTTTTGCGGGGGTGCTTGGACATCAGTTATATTAAATATAACTAGTCTATAGGGTGTACTCGGCAAGTGTGGAGTGAAGTTATTTCTATATATAATATATATATATATTCTATACTATATATATTTACATATTATTATATATATTATTATATTTATGATATATATATATTAATATATTATATATTTATATATTTTATATATTATTATCTTTTCTTATAAGTACTATATTATTTGTAAACGTTTCACAAGGCATATTTTAGGGGGTGCTCCGAGCTGACCGGGGAACCCAGAAGGGGGATACGATTTTCCATACCCCCGTAAGGGGAGGGGCGGAGGAACCAGGCCCAGCGACACCCAAAATACACCAAAGAGCGGGGGATTCACGACACCCTCCCCCGGAGGGTGGGGAATTAGTCCTACCGCTCGTTAGTTCCCCGGAAAGGCGAGAAAGACCCCGACTACCTGCCATGAGTGGCGGTATCCCTTGGGTATTCTTTAGTAAAAAAAAAAAAAAGCAAAAATTTAATTAGAAAGCTCTATTTTCATTTCAACGAGAGCACAACGCAATAAAAGTGTCTCTAAATAGGCCCTCATAATCATATTACTATAAATTATTAAAAAGAATCTTTTTTTTTTTTTTTTTTTACTTCCCTGTCCAAAACTTTACGAGAAATTCAAATGTATTCATTTTCGTGAACAGCTATTGTAGTTTTTTGAGATATACAACTTTTTTTTTTTTTTTTTTTTTTTTTTTTTTTTTCCCCGCACTAAATTGGACCAGCATTCAGCAATGTTTCCTTTTCCTGGTAGTGTTTCTAGTTTTTGAGAATTACTGGATTGTGGCTCTTTCTAGAGGCTGACTATATATATATATATATATATATATATATATATATATATATATATATATATTTATATATATTAATATAAATATATATTAGATATATATATTAATATATTTATTGTGTAATTATAATAATATAATTATATATTATATATATTATATATATATATATATTATATATTATATATTATATTATATATATATATATATATATTACTATAGTATATATATATATATATATATATATATACTATATATTATTTATATAAATATACTCTCTTATATATATTATATACTATATTATATATATATATATATATATATATAATATATATATTATATATACTATATATTAATTATATACTCATATATATAATATATTACCTTATATATTATAGAGAGAAGAGAGAAGAGAGAGAGAGAGAGAGAGAGAGAGAGATGAGAGAGAGAAGAGAGATGAAGAGAGAGTAGAGAGAAGAGAGATGAGAGAGAGAGAGAGGAGAGGAGAGAGAGAGAGAGAGAGAGAGAGAGAGAGGAGAGTTTGATTTTTAATTGCTTCTTATAACGTAATGAGTAAGTATCATGAACAAAAACGAATCCTTTTAATTTACATGTATCGATAATTATCGATATGTCAGTTAAATTTGCTTTAGGGTTAACTGCACCTACCACAATAATTTTTACTTGCCTTATTGTGCCCCGAATGCTAGAGTGGCAGCATTAAACTCAGGAAGTCCGTAGATGTAACCGTTAGCTTGTCAATGATATATTAAATGAAAATATCTGATTATATGTGCCGCTTCGATTCTTTCTGGTTCACTAGACTGGATCCATACCAACCAGCGCTATGACACCCCTTAGGTAGCGCATACTTGCAAGATATATGATAATCATTAAAGCCATTGTAAATCCAACTTTCATAATTATATTTTTTTCAGTACTCCTGGAAAGAAAATTAACAAAAGATTTTGACAATAATATAAATGAGTGTGAAGCTGAGCGTACACTACTGAGAACGATTTATTTTTGAACGATAATAATCAAGGATATTTCGATAAAAGTTCTAATGAATCTTAGCCAAATAAAAAAATATTGTTACAACTTTTTTTTTCAGAGTATCAGATTCAGTGGTTTAGTATGATAGATAGGTTATGTAATGATAAGTTTTTGTTAAGTATAACATAGTAAAAATCTATGTCTACCTACAAAGAGTTTTCGAAGCCTTTAAGTCCGAAAGGGTTAGATATGACAACGCTGCTTATGTCATTCATGCATGTGGTAGGAAATTTTAAACAACTGATCCATCAAAAGAAAATTTCGATGCGTTCACAGAATGCATATTCTATTGAATGTAACAAATTTTATTCTGAATTCATAATCTTAGTTAGCTATTAGAACGAAAATCAATTGAAAAGGTTGTTTTCACTACACGAAAGCTAATTGGAACATGCGGTTTCAATAAGTGAGTTTTTAAGAGTTATACTATATAGAGTAACAGTTATTTTTATATATAAGTTTTTAATTCTTAATAAACTATATGTAATAAAAATACCAAATCGCATAAAAGTTTAAATTTCCGAATAATGATCCCTAGCCAACAGTGAGTGTCATGACACACTAAATCATATAGTTTAACCAAACTTTCTCAAGGGTGTAAAAATCAAATAATATATTTCAACTACGTATATAGTAGCAACTTAATAATATATATAATATAATAATATATAATAGTATATATATATATATAAGTAACTTATATTTAATAATATATAAGTATAGTATATATATTTAAAAAAAAATATAATTTAGATTTTATATATATATATAATATATATATTTATTAAAGTTGCTTGATATATATATATATTTATATATATATATTATAATTTTATATATATAATATTAAGGTGCCTATAGTGTATATAATAGTAGTGATAATATATAATATATAATATTAGAACTATATATATGATATAATATAATTTATTATTTATATATTATATTTATTATTAGTTTGCTTGATATATATATATATAATATATATATATATATATATTATATTTAAATAAGTTATCAAATTATACTAACTTATATATAATATATTATATTAATACTAATAGGATATAAGTACTATATATTATAATATTCACTATACACGTCATACTATATATATATAATATAAATATAATATTATAATATAACTATAACCATTTAGTATTAGCAAGAGCGCTCCTAGCTCAGTGATAGAGCACTCGCTTGCAAAGACGAGAGCCCAGGTTCGATGACCGGGGTGGAGGCGCGAGAAGACGTGAGCTACTTCTTCTATAAACTCTAGCTTCGTCTCACTCAGAAGTTAATGAGTACATTAGTAGTGTGCCTTGCTACTAATGGGAAAGCTTCCCGGCATCTCGCGAATAGAGGGCCCTGGCCAGCCAGCGGATATAGCCTTCAGGCCGTGGTACCCAAGGGACTTTCTCGAGGGGTCCACTGAATACATTTGGCTCGTAAATGACGCTAACTGGGGAGCGACAGATTTTATATATATTACTACCTATATTATATATATATATATATATAAGTATATAATATTATATTATATGATATATTATATATATTATATTATTATATATATTTAGTGTATATATATTAATATTATATATAATATATATAAATATATATATATATATATATATATATATATATATATATATTATATATATATAATATAATTTATTTATATATATATATATCTATATATATATATATATATATATATATATTATATTATATTATATATATATATATTATACAAATATGTGGTTGTGAGTGCGTGTCGTGTCTTTCAAAAAAGAGACATTGGAGTGACCGTGACAAGCATTATAATCTAGAAAAATTAAAATTTTTTACAACTATTTAAAAAAAGTTATGTAACTTACCTTTACAATTTTATTTAAAAAGAAAGTCCGGAAGAAATAACGTGGCAACAATTAAATGTCCTGAGAATGTAAATCTATCTTTTATCTGACAAATAATTGAGTGATAATTGATAGAATATTCTGGCCAGGGTGTGATAGAAAAGGGAGTGGTATTACGGAAAGTAAACACGTCAGATAAGAGAGGTTATGGTTGTGAGTGAAACAGTCTCCGTGCGAGGTTATGTTGGATGGTGAGCAAACTGGAACAAGTGTACTAATGGTAGTATTGGAGGTAGATTCAGATGAAGAGGAAAGGCTGAGACGTGGATCTTGACGGATCTCGACGTCTGTGGGTTACTGTGTTTTTGTTTAGAAATTCGGATGCTTTGTATTTTAACGAATAATCTTTAGATTGACGATTATTCTTTTCTCTGTGTTTGTGAACATCTTTTTCAGTAATATTAGGAGGCGAATTAAAGGACAAAGAGACAGACCTTTTGCATAATTTTGGAGAACCCATTGGGTAGGCATAAAACCAGCCATACATTCAATGGAAAAGACTGCTTTTCCGAGTTTTGTGTTTGGCAGTGAACTCAGCTCATTTCATTGACTGGTTTTGTTGAAGGTTAGTAAGTCGGAATAGGCGTTGTTAATCGGCCTTTCGGACCGAGAGATTCGGGTCAGGTGCTGTTTTTGTTCACACCTTTGAGAAAGTCAGTGGCGTGAGCAATTACAGGCAGACAGGAATTACAGTACTGATGCTTGGTTTCAACTGGATTTAGGGAGAGTTCTGCTAGGAATAGGGGAGTTTGTGTAGTGGATCAGTAACGCGGAGCGTGGTGGCAGCTGTGACTGTGGCTTAAGATTGCTTTGGTCTTGTAGGATATTTTTCATCATCTCATATGTCGTATGTCATCTCTCCTGCTCATTTTATGTATGGTGCATAACTCCAAAACTCCTGTCCAAATCAGGTGAAGACGGAGGCATTTGAAGGAAAGAAGCACTGTATAGTGGTTCCCAAGGTTTCTATCAGTAGGGGTATTTTTAACAGGGAGGTGAACAATAATTCTCCGCAGACTTGGCATATTTCATTCGTCCCCAAACAAGTATTTTCGGGGATGACCAACCGTTGACATTTAAAGCAACGTTGGTTCGAGGGATACAACGTGCGAACATTGTGACTTGTGAACCCAATTTTTACCTTTATCGGTGGATGAGGGGTATTAAAGGGTGAGCAGTTAAAGCGAGGATTTGGTTTTAGGAGTTTCTCAATGAGGGGGAAATCTATAAAATGTTTGTGTAACTGGAAAATTTTTTTGGCTGGATATTCTCATAATGACAGTAAATTCTTCGTCTTTTCCTGTTCATTAAGCCAATACCCAATAGTGCCGTTTTAGATGTTTTCTTATTTCATCAGGAAGTAGAAAATAAGGGGAATGTTTGCGAGAGACATTAAGGATTGACAAATGGAAACTTTGGATTTCTGTTAGAACAGCTATGAGTGACGAAGAGTGAACCCAGTGTTCTCAATTGAGATGTGAACTGATGGGTCTTCTCAACAGTAAAACTTTTTTTCAAGTGCATCAACTGAGAAGAATTTTTATTCTCTGTGCTCCAGATAAGGGGCTTTTAGACGGTAGTGGTGATCGAGTATGTAATACATCGGGAATAATGTATCCGCTGGGCATTCCTGAGGGATTGGCACAATGGAGTGAACGGAATGAAGATACGACTATGGCGGGGGGCACCTTTGCGGGATTGCCCGATCGTTTGGGTATCATGGGATCAGAGGCTGTGTGCACCAGAGCGACCTGAGATCAGAGACGGAGACAAGGCAAGAGAGCTTCAGCAGTGCAAGGAAGGGAGTCACGCATCAAATATTCGATAGTACAATTCAGAGAAGTAAGTCCATTTATCGGTCCAGGTTCGGAAATCTTTAAATCCATCAATCTCCGAGGCGTCGTAAGGTTATCCATGTGTGTATTATATCTAAAAAAAGGCGTCCCCCCTCATGGAATGTCGAAACGCTTATGAGGTTTGTGCCGCAGGAAGGACCCGTGCATAGCGGCGGGTGTGGGATCTCTTATTATAGATGTTAAAGAGTTGGGCGGGAAAAAGATCCAACACTGGTGCTAACTGTCATGCTGCACCGATCCACGATACGGCTGAAGTGGCTCAACACCCCTCCCCATCAGCAGCAGATCGAGCCAAGGTTCCCCCTTCCATAAGGAAGAGTGTGCACTTTGGCCGGTTCATCTCTTCTCTGGATTTAAAAAAAAATGTCGTTCTTCGCTCTCACGGCGCAAGGCGGTGGCACAACCTTTTGCATACCATGCGCTAAATTTTTTCACAGACGAGTTCAGTATCGCCATACCTATAGTATAGTAAAATAACATATATAATATATATATAATATATATTATAATTATATTTCTAGTAGGTACTAAGGCTTATATTAATATCTTAGCTAGATTATTAATATAATAATCATATTATATATATATATATATATTATATATATATCTTCTTAAAGAAATCACAGAATATGTGATTTCTCTATTAATTATATTTTTAGAAATTCTTTGATTTAAAAAATACGGCACTAATTTCTTAATATGCTTGCTTATGAAAAAAATAAAAATCCAGTAAATTTATGAAATATGAAAGAGAACACTACATCAGTGTCAAACTGATGAAAACGAATTTCAACTGAGATGATCCATTGACGTTATATGTCTTATTAACAAGGTAAATATATAAAATCTATGTCTCTTCAAAATATGAGTTTTGGCGGGAAAATATATTGAATATGAGACACAGTCCTGTGTTATGAGAGTCGACCGCTACAAAAAAATTGCAATAAAACATTTACGATTTTAGGATTTAGCCAGTAAGGTTTCTTTTATATTCTTGCAGAAATTTAACAAATTTTCTGGAAATAAAATGAATTTTAGTTTTCATTAAATTATATCGTAAAGAATAATAGGCTGACGTAGTTAAGTTTAAAATATAAACCTCCAAAAAGTGGGCCAGTAGCAATGCGCACTTATAAATCATCAAATGCGCCACTCTGGCGAGCAATGCGTCAAGGGACTTGGCCACCCCCTGCTCTAGGAGCGTTGAAACGGCGTGTTCATATCTCGCCCACGCGATACCAGAGAGCCACCAACCATTTCAAGTGAAAAGCGACTGACTGTGGGGATATCGGTGAGCGGATTTCTGCCTTCGTTGCAATGTAGTTGTGCAACATAACCAAGTTTTTAGTGTGTTTCGCTACATTCAAACGGAGTAATATATTTGCTTTTTTTAATTATTTTTGTCAAGTAAAATTTCAATTTACTAATAATATATATATATATATATATTATATTTATATATTATATATTAATATTATATATATATTATATATTATATTATATATATATTATATATATATATATATTTATATAATAACTACTTGTAAATACTGCAATTAACCCGCAGTTCATTTGTATAGATGACAATACACTCTTGAAAGTAGAATCTCACATTACCAGGATTAGAGCTTCCCGGGCCCTCGCGAACGGTATGCCAGAGCGTGTAACATACTGCTAAATTCCATCGACCAAGTAAAAAGTATATCGCGCAGTCTTAAACCTATGAAAGAGTGCTCTATTCAATAGGAAAAAGGACCGCCTATGTGTCAGGACAGATATCTCAGCCACGCATCTCCGCTTGCTCTCGGGTCAAAGGTTAACACAGGACCCATTTAAGGAGACCACTCTAGATCGGAGTATAATTTTGTATAGTGTAAAAATACTGCAATTCACAACCGCAGTTCAATTTTGTAATCTAGATAAAATAACTCCGTTGAGTGAAAATCTTTCCACTCATAAGATTGATAGTGATATATACATATAGTATGAGGGTATATATAATATTACTATATATATATATATAAAATATTATAATATATACTTATATATACAATATATACTTTATATATATATTATATATAAGTATATATATATATATATATATATAATATATTAGTATATTATTTATATATATATATAATAATAGTACTCATAATATATTTAGGTAGTATAATATATTATAACGCATATAAGCCGTATGAACTTTATATTATATATTATATATATTATATATATATATATATATTATATATATATATAATAAATAATATATAATAATATTAAATACGAACTAGTATATATATATAGTATATATTATATATAGTATATATCTACTTATATATATTATAATTATATAAAAAAGAGCTTTACGATTTTTCACCTCGTACCGTTGCAATTATAATGCAACTTTCCTTAAAACGTATCTCATCGGGATACTGAACGATATATTTTGAGAATGTGCTAATTGATTTAACATTAGCTATATAAAGGGAAAATTCATTGCAAGCAATGTCTCCAACTCAAGATTTTGAAAAAATAAAAACACGATAATAAAGCAAAAAATTCGTTCGCTTTTTTAAATTTTTTATTTATATGTTCTTGTGAAGACCAATTTTCGAAAAAAATAAAATCACTTGAAAGAATATATATATATCACTACAATACATAAATATATATATTATAACTGCATGTGTATATTTACTTTATACATATAATCTAGAGTCAAATAAAAATACTGTATACATATTAAATTTAAATCCTACATATATATTATAATATATATATATATGGAGGCCTGAACGTAATCTAAAAAAAATTTTACATATATAATAATGATCTGATAATCCCATTCTTCATATATATATATATGTAATAATCATTGTGTTTTAGATTACTTCAGGTCTCCTATTATTCTACTAACTATAACCTAGTTGATTATTGTCTAAATTGAATTTTATATATATATATATATATAGTATAGTATATATATATATAAATTATATATTAATTTATATATATATATAACATACGGTATTATATATGCTATATAACAATAATATAATATATATAATATGTATTATAAATATAATTATCTATTAATATTTATATTATTACTTTCATCTGTTATTAAAAAAAAATCATTAAATTAATTTATTTTTTTTTGTAACCTTAAGTGCTTTATTATTATCAAAATCATATTAATTTAAGTCTCATAATGAATAATTTAACAGATTAAGTCTAACTTTTATGAAATAGATATTAATTGGTTTTTAATGTATTAATTATTTGTTGAGTTGGCACTTAATATGGAATAATTGTATTTAAGTTTATTACGTTTATTTTTGATTTAACGATCGTTATTGGTGTAGGGGAGACGAAAGGAACTCAAAGTGTGAGTCAGATTAATACGGATTTGTTAGGGTGCTTAATAACTCGCGGCTGTTGAAACGCATGGCAGATTGGGTGAAATAGAGGGTTGTGTCAGAATATAACCAGGAACCACACAATCCGCTGTCGCTCATACGAGAAAAGGTGTTAGAGAGTAACTTGACAATGATAATACGCAAAAGCCAGAGACCCGTCCTTACTTCGTAACTCGGGACCAACTAACTGCGCCCCGTGGCCGCTATTACTGGACATTTTATACTTTTAAGTTGAGAATAGGCAGAGATTTTCGGACCTGGTTCTGTCGCAGCCTCAGAAAAAATCTACCTGTAGGTGCTTCGGAGACTAGGCGACGAATACAGAAACTGGCTCTAGATGGCAATAACATTCCATGTCATATAGTGGGGTGTCCAATCCCCCTCGGACAAACCCAGCCAGTAACATTAATCCCCCTTACAGAAAAAGACACCCCCCGCCATTCGAGCTTCCATAAATTAATGACAACAACATTCTCTTCTCCTTTCTCCTGCATCGTGCAAATCTTCCCATCCCTTCTCACTCTGCAGGCAATGTCCTCCTATATAAGACTCACATCCCAACATCATATTTTCTTAACGAGTCTTCCCCACTTAGAGCTCACATAACTTCACTATACATCCCGTTTAATCAACCGATATTCACTCCTCTATTTTCATGACGATACCTTTCCAACATGACCATACATCTTCAAATGTATTTCTCGTTTTATTCTTCATACTTCCTAACATCCATGTCATGTTCTTCACAATGCACAAACAACAACCCCTCTCTAATCACGTTCAATAAATTTAGGCGCCTCCTTCCACTTATTTTATCAATTCGTATATGGACACGTTCCACACCTAACAACTGAACTAACTTCCATAACCAACACTACATTGATCTAACTCTCTCACAACAGCTTAGATAAGACGTATCTAGAATCATTCTACGACATTCAATAACTTGCCCTGGGGATCCAATAGTTGTACCACACTGCACTAGTAAACTAACATTTTAACTCCAGGTCATAAGGTTAAGACCGACCTGGGCACAGAGCGATTATTGAAGAGGGCCGAGGCTCGAGGGGCCTATACCAATTTAGACGGGGCCACGGGCTCGAGGCCGGGGTATATGCAATAAATTAGAGTTTGTATGCTAAGAATATAAAACTGAGGTTAACCAAGAAAAAGTCTTAAAAAACTTTAGAGGCCAGTGAAATTAATGTAAATTTCAATGCCTAAATTGTAAATAATTTTTAATTTATAAAAGGAATACTATTATATAACTAACAATAGAATCAAAATTAAAAATTAACAATGCCTTTTTCGGAAAAAGAAAACTCTTTTAGAAACTAATTGAGATTTTCTGAAGAATAAGTTGTATTAATATATAATAATAAAAATTTAATATTAAATAAGTATAGTAAAATTCCTCATATAATATAGCTTAAGTATATTATATATTCTACTTTTTTATATTTATATTGACGGTTATAATATAATATTTCCAACAGCTTATATCTCAAATAATACCCTACTCATAAATATTCATAACGATTATAGCTAAATAATAGTATAGGTATATAGGTGGGCCATTATATATATTATATATATATATATATAATTTTTTTTTTTTTGTAAATCCCGGCCCTATAGTCGGGGTATGCCTGTCAGGTTCTTCTCCTCCAGAATCTTCTCAATAGATTTGCTATCCTTAAATTTTCTTTTCTCCTCAAAATACTTCCCTCGTTACCTTTCTTGCCTCTAGTCTGTACAGCCTCTGCCACCGATCCATCAATGCTCATATCACTATCGGACTTTACCTTATTAATGGTCTCTCAAAAACCTGTGCTCCAAAGAAGTGGAATCTCTCTCAATCATCTCCCTGCCCTCTCATTCACTTCCATATACAAAACATGTCCATAACATCTTAAATCTGGGTTTTACACATCACACACATTCCAAAACGAATTGAATATCCAAACTCCCAAGTTCTCATCTTCACAGAGCCTAGCTGTCGCATCTTTTTCTGTGAGGTGATGTGAGAGTGTGTGGGTGATGTGATCCAAGTACCCTTATTTCTGCAGCTTCTATTCTGCTTTTTTGCATCGTTATTATTGCACCCACACATATCAAGAACCATAACAACAATATCGGTCCATCAACGAAACAATTGTTATACTTATCTGATCCTTCGATAATATTTACCTTTTGTGTGGAGTATATCTTGCGATTCTCTATTAGCACGGGTATACCTCATCTCTAACACATTTCTATACGAAAATTCTCCCTAATTTCATCCTCCTTCCAACTCATCTTCTTGTCTTCCTTGATCGTCAAATGCCCACGCTCCCCAACCCATATCGTAAATTATTCACTTGCTTAAAGCCTTATATGTTCTATTATTCACTACTAATCAGGGTCTGTCCCGCTCTCTACCTTGTTAATCACTATTAAGTCTTCAGGTTTTCTCCCGGATGTGTTTATTCTTTATGTCATTGACTTTCAGTACCTCGCCACTATTCACAGCTCGTTGTCAGGGTCTCGCAGACGCACATGAAATGTTATACCTGCTCAGCATCATCCCGCAATAAAACACAAGCTTAGGTGACGTCACTATATATTGGCGCACTTATTTGCATATCCTTTTTAAGGCAGCTGTCCAGGTAAGTGCAAAAAGTATGGTGACAGTCCCATTCTCTGTCTAACTCGTTTTTCACTTGGTCACACACACTGTGCTCTCTTACTAGTTCCTCTAACCGTATTATTTATTGGATTTTTATACATAATCTTAATGGCTGCTACCAGACTTACTGGTATGGCATACATCCGGATCTTCTAACACTCTTCCACAATTTCTCACCATATTTATTCTATCACGACATGCTTTTCCAAGCTCTATAAATTGCAGCATAACGCCTTCTTCATTCCACTCTATTATTTTTTCAGTCAGCATCTTCATGTAAAATATTAGAGCGTCAAGTAGTTAGCTTGATCCCTGGTCTGAAACCGTGCATGCCAGTAATAATTCCTATCTTGTTCCGGCCTATCGCCTCTTCCTCAATCTTTTTTTGTCATAAGATCCCTCATACATAATAGTTATATACTCGTGCCCCCACCCAATACATATTACCTTCTCTAATTTCCGCATATTCTTTTATTTATCTCCCTTCTATATGTATCAGACAGATTAACTGAGCTTTCCACTCCAATTTCTGTCTGGTCATTTTTCCTTTCTTTCCATACTTGTTTAACAATTACCTCTCGGTGTAAACATTTAGTTATTCCTCTTCGGGCTGTTTATTGAGGAATATTCATTATTTCAGGTTCCATCGGTATCCGTGCACTTTTTCCCATTTCTTTAATTTCTTAACATTGCTTCTTTCACTTCTTATCTCTATCATTCTAAATTTCTCTGTTCTTGTCTTACTCTGAGGAGTATTTCATCCATTTCCCTCCTCTTCCTTCCTCTATGTTCATAATCCTCTAGAAAAATACCGTCTCATCTTTCCGTTAACTATTGCGCTGTTGCTCGTGACCGAAGAGGTTTCTCCACCTCCTTCTATATCAAAAAACCGTATAAGCAATTTCCGGGTTCATTTATATTTCTTTCAAATGCTCTTGGCCCATTCATATAAAGGAGTTTTTCCCTCCGTTGCCCTTCGCTATCCTCCTTGGTGCCGTCTCTCTTCCTATTCTTCTCCAGTAACTTTGCCCTACAGTAGTGACCCTCGTATCACTGGGATTAACATCCTCTCCGCAATGTGTTATCTTGCAATTATAACAATATATCTAATCCCATCGTTCTCCTTCCGTTCTCGTCTTCATCCATTTCTAATATTCTTTGTTTTTGAGCCTTCACTTAGCGTTCAATAAACAAGATACTTCATTCCATCCTCACCAATATACCTGTACATTCTCCTTCCTCGTCTTCCTAATCCTCTCACGCGCTTTTATTCTTTCCTTAAGATATATCATCACCTTGCAATTCGATCTAAACCTCTTGCTTTTTAAACGTCTTCCACAACTCTCATCCGCGTCTCTTGTTCTTCTGTCCTTCGCAAATTCTTGTGTGAGTTATTTTTTATTAAACACGATCTAGAGCCAACCATCACCTGCTTTCCAAACAGTATTATCTCTCTTTTGTCCAATATCTTCCTTGGTTATTACTCCTTTTTTCCTAAATCAGTTTACTCAACATCAACCATTTCTATGGTCTGAATCTAAGTAAAAATCACAAAAACTAAGAAAAAAAAAAAATCGTGGTTGTAAGTTAACTTTTCACACATTCAACATCCACTCATCGTTTACGGTCAAGCATCATAGTCAATACATATGAGTTTCTCTCGTGTATCTCTGTTCTCTACCCCGCACCTCCACCTCATACCACGTCCATTTCTTGCTTTCTTCATGTTGTGAAGGAAGTGTATTCATAACTAGACATTTTGTTTGTCTCATCGTCAAAGTGTCGACTCAAGGTAACTAACAGCCAATCGAACGTCTCTCTTCTCATCCTCTATTTGCCATAGACCATCCCTAACCTACCATCTCCTCACCTTCTTTACGGGTTCCAACATGAGCGTACATATCCTCCATCTCATTATAATTTTCTTTTCTCCTCTCACCGCGTCATAGGTCATGTTGGAAAACGAATCCTCTTCCCTGCCACGTATTTCCATCTTTTTCCTCAAACTGGTCTCGCCTTACCATCTTCACGTTTTTCTATCAAAGACATTCCTACTCTTACCCTTATTCAACATTTATCTACGAGAGAGTTTATCCAAAAATTAACATTTCCTATAGAGGAGTTTCCGGTTCATGAATGATCGCTAACTCTCGTGCCTTCTTCGTCGATTACCACTCTCTCCACCTATAGAGTAAATCATTTACATAGTCGATTAATGTGATTATCCTCTTACGTCCTCTCCACTTCCTCGTACTCACACTCAACATAACCCCCAAACAACAATCCAGAAATACTTCTTTTCTCCATCAAATCCAACGGCCTCCTCCTCTCTTTCTGGCAGAAAGTACTTGCATTTATAATGGCAAATATCTCTAAAGTTGCGGGGATTCCTTTTTCCGTAAGTCCGCACAAGCTCCGCCACAGCTTTGCGACACATTTGTTAGATGTGGGAGCGGATCTGGGTAACTCGAGCGCTTCTTTTTTTTAACGTTGTCGCACCAGCTTTGCTGGGCTGTGAGCACACTTTCCTATAGTGGGTGTCCTATGGCAAGGGTTCATGGGAAGAAATTAATGGTACCACATGTAAATCAAGAAACAAAATATCCATTTCAAATTCAAACCAAATTTCGATATTTGCAGAAGAACTTATAAAAATTAATAAATCCAAATTGTTATTTAATAAAAGAACTGAAATTTCTGTATAAGCTCTCAACAAAATTTTTGTTAAATTATTAATATCTATATGGTTTTATAAATTTTCCTCAATTGAAAGAATCGAAACTAACTACCCATTAAAATATCCTGGTTGCTGAATCCTCTATCAACGATATAAACTATTAAATTATTGGAGCCAATAAAAATGCGAATAATTAAAAATTAATTTTAAATTTTAGCTAAATTCTCTCTTAATTAATAATTATTTCTTTTTTCCCACTTTTACAAATGTTTTTCAATTGGTTCCAACTGCAGAAGCTGACCACAAAATAGAATAATTTTGAAAAAGTAGATTTTGGAACATACTTTGATTTTCTTGAAGATATTTACTCTTTGAATAAAGTAAAGGGTACAAATATAATATTTTTAACAATCTATATTTATTTCCTTTTCGAATTCGTTTGATATATCAAATATATTCGAAAGTGATTCTTATATGTTAAAAACTCGAAAAAATTATAATTTGGCCTCTAATTTTAATTTGAAATCATAGTAAATACTAAAAAAAAATGAATATATAAATTCTAAGATATGTTTATATAACATTTTGCCATCATAATTGTAATAACAGGAGTAAATGGTAAGTTAAGGAATATATTTTATATTTATTTTTGTTTGATTTAACCTTTATGTATTTAGCTGGTAAATTGTCACCAGTTTAACCCCGGCAGAATATATCCCTCCGGATGATATTTTCTCTGATTTTTGGCCCGTGGGCCGCCGGGTTCGTGGGCCGGGGCCCGGTCGGTTTCCTAAACCACGGTAACAACAATACCCTCATGCAGACCTCCAGCGCATCTCAACCACAGTGATAATACCAGCTGCTTACAAATTCCACCAGGACTTTAACTCTGGGGCACGAAGCTATATATGGGAAAATTTTAATAATTTTAATATTTAAAACTTTTTTGATCCTGTTTATTCACTAAATTAATTGTTAAGATCAATATAATAGCAATATACTATATATATATTACCCTATACTATATATATAACAATCGCTTATATATATAACTCATTATACTATTATATTTAATAAACTATATCAATAAATTATAATATTTTGCATAATAAGATAATACTTTTATATAAACCATAAAGCAAAACATACAAAACTAGGGGCCCGATGTGTGAAGAGCTAGATTAAAGGATATATAAATCTATCCTACAATAATATATATGTGGTTCACCTACACCTCACCCCACTATATATACTATAATATATATATATTATATTCCTAAGTTATTATTATTATAACTACTATTATATATATATATATATATATAATATTTCATGAGGAACTCGAACCATCACTAATATATATAATATACGTAATTATATTTCCATTATATATATATATATAATTATATATATATTATTAATAAGTAGTATAATTAAATAATATATATTACTATAATAATTATAATACTCAATACTTCATAATCATTATATATATTGTACTCACCAATATATATATATATCATATATTATATATTTATATATTCACTCACTCACCACTAGTGATATAGTTATGTTACTACCTCATTCATATGGAGTGAGGTACTTATACTATAAATTATAATAAACTTATTTAGGTGGCCACCATAAACCCGCTTTATATATTAATATATTCATATCATATATATAATTCCTCTCATAGGTATGACATTTCAGTTAAATATTAAGCAATTAGAGTTAAAAGATTACTTTAAAATCACCACACCGAAATAAAAATATCTAAAATTAGTAAACATTTACTGATATAAAAACTTATAATGTTAAATCCTAATTAACCTTATTTACATGGGGGCGAAATAGGCAATCTTATTTAAATCTAAAATAAAAAAATTTTTATTGCTTTTACTTCCTGGCCGTTCTCTTTAAGTCCATAAGAGAGCGCTGCGTTTAAGTACTATAACAGAGGTTTAATTCGAGAAATCATAGTATTGGTACGATACTCTTCAAATAAAGTGCGCGGTGCATGGTCAAAGAAAACGGAACATAGAAAGAAGAATGAATTTGGAAGGTAATAAACTCTTTTTTTTCTGAGAGTAAACGACGCTGACCTAACGCTAACCTGACATCACACTCCAACCATTTCACCCTCCTTAGAAATAGGTGGAACGCGAAAAAAAAAATTTCATTTTCGACTCCTAGAACATTTATTTATGTATCTATAGAGGCTACCTTGCAAAAATTCTTCCTTTAATGATACTAGTGACCTACCTCGAAGACCTCCGTGTGAGGAGATTTAAGTAACTATTAGAGCACTCCACGCATTTTAATTAGATTATATCTAAGAACTATTAAAGGTTAGGTATGAATATCAATAGAAAAGAAAATTTATTTATTAATAACTCTATTTCGCCTCATTTATTGGTTTTACTGCACAGACGCGGTTGGGAGACGTATGGGAAAATTGCCCCCGTGCTCACAAATATGGCAAGAAGACGCAACACGGCCAAGAATCTGGTGTTATAAAAAATTATAAAACGTTCAGTTAATTGAAGGATTCAATACTACGAATTTAAGGTACATGATATAGACTAAGATAAGGTTAACGACAAAAAATAAATGTATTAAAAACACTCTTAAAGGAATTCAACTTGGAAAACTCGATCATCATCATGTTTGAAGGTTTCAATATAATTTTTCGGAAAACATAGTAGTAGCAACATACTCTAAAAAATCTAAATATACAATAATATAAAATTTATTATTATTAACCATATACTCATAAACTCAAATAAATAATATCATCATAAATAAGGATAAACCCTTAGTATATTTACAAACTAAATATATTTGTAAGATAGGCAAAATCATATAATATAAACTTATAATATAATTCATGGCTTATATCCTAATCTATACTGCCTCATAAGTTTAATATAATATAATAATCATTAATGTTGATATATTATATATAATTTATCATACCTATGAGATAATATATGTATAACCATGAGACCCAGCTTCTTCCGTATATAGCATCATGCATGTTAACTCAAAAAAACTATACATCCTAACAGGTAATATAATCTCAAAATAACAGAAATAATTCCCTCTAGATTTCGCAAGCAATTTCATCAGATAAGAAAACTTAAATAAAAGATTCCATTCACCTTCCTCATCCTAATCATTTACTTCTTCACACACTTATATAAGGGCTCATTAGTATAAAAATAACTATGTTGTGTTGGCAGCGTTAGCTCTCATCCCACAACCTCTCGTAGACGTATAGGCCTGCTCTTATCCATCAACCAATTATACTTTTCAGCAGTAGTGCGAGAGGAAGGTTGCCAAATATTGATTTTTTATTTCCTCTGGAGAAAATATTTAATTTTTCTTTTTACTTCCTATTTTAGGGCTTCGAAGCTGATGGAGGGCAGAAGGTCCCGGCTCGTTCCCCCGTAGGCCGAAGAAAATCCCGACTCTGTCCATCTTTTGTGATTTACCCTATGGGATATCTTTTAAGTTATAAAGAATCGACATAATGGCTAATTTTTGACGTTCTACTGCGAACCGCCGATATCGGAAGTCCCTTCGCTCTTCTTCGTTCTATCTTCTCAATTACAGAACAGAATTTTTCAAACATAGGTATTATAAAACAATTTTGAAATTTTTCAAAGTGCGTTTGGCTTGTGGTTTCCCCAAATTATATATTTTTTTTATTTTTTTTAATTTCAATGGATAATAATGTCTTCCTGATTTTCATAAAAATATAAAACCCTTTTATATTTATTTACTATACCCGGCTTGTTAGTTTTGTTTTGTTTTATATTCTCGTATCACATGTAACCTGCATGATTTATCCGTGGAGCTCGACATTGAATATATATATATATATATATATATATATATATATTAATTTATTGTATAGTTATAATGAAGATTATATATTAATATATATGGTGAGGGTTATATGTTGCACACACACAAATATTGTTTTTATGTGATATTATATATACTACAGTTGCTACTATCCTTTATTATTAAATTATTATTGATTATATATTATATACCATCTATAAAAATTGAATAAAATATATATAAAATATAATTTCAGAGTATCATAGTATATATATATATATAGTTTAAGGATGAAAAGCAAAGTGAGTGACCCCCGTAACTACCCTATATATATATATATATATTAATATATCATATGTGTAACACGAACCACGAGCCGCCACTGTAAATATATATAAATTCTACAATAAAATAGCTTTCCATTGACTTAGAAACTTATAATGATAATTATTATTATTACCTAACAGTATAAGTTATTTAGATATCACATCTTATATAATTCTCAATACAAAATGGTAAAAATGCATCGAAATGATTTTTGACTTACTTATTTTATTTGTGTGTACGAACATCCAAGTCTGTTCAAGCGTACAACAGTATCCCTCCCGTAGATTGGTCTGTGATAGGTTGTCGTGTGTGTGTGTGTGTTGTCGTGTATGCATATAATACTGTGTTAGGTGTGTGTGTGGGTTGTAGGTGTGTGTGTGTGTGTGTGTGTTTTTGGAATGTTTTTTGAGACCAAATATCTTACCTTAAAGAATGGAGTCTCTGTCCTTCATTAGCAATGCTGAAAAGTTTTCCAAATCCTCCTAACTGCGAAATTCCAGCAAACAAAAATATTAACAAACCAATTACAATGACAATCATCTGAAAGACGTCTGTCCAAACAACTCCTCGAATTCCTCCCTTATATATATATATATATATATATATATATATATATAATATATATTATATAATATTATATATATATATCATATATATATATATATATATAATATATATTATATATATTATATATATATATATACTATATTATATATATATATAATTATAATATACTATAAAATATATATGGAGTATATATTATATATATATATATATATATATATATATATATATATATATATATATATATATATAATATATATTATTTATATATTATATATATATATAATATAATATATTATATATATACAATTATATAATTATTATATATATATATATATATAATATATATATATATATAATATATATATATATAGTATATATAATATTTATATTATATATATATTATATATATATATATACATTATATATATAACTATATTATACAATTACAATGAAATCATCT
>JABUQX010037916.1:5000-15000 GCA_015478945.1 Trachelipus rathkii
GGGACTTCGTCCCCCTCCCCGCTGTCCCCCGTCGGCTCGAAGCCCCCTTAAATCTAATAATAAAAGAATTTTTTTAAAAAAATTATTTCCGACGAATAATTGCAAAAAAAAAAAAAAAAACATTAAACATTATACATTATACATAGATAAATATTTATATGTAATTTGTTTTACTGTAGGTGCTGCCGTTCTAGAGTTACATGATGTCAGCTTTAAGACTACTTGACCTTATATATTATTATTATTATTATTATTATTATTATTATTATTATTATTATTATTATTATTATTATTATTATTATTATTATTATTATTATATTATTATTATTATTATTATTATTATTATTATTATTATTATTATTTTATTATTATTAATAAATATTTAAATTAATAAATTCATACGTCTGAAAGAATTTTCCTTTAAAAAAATTAGCGAAGCAAAATAATGCGTAATAGAAATGCCTTTTTTACAAAAAAAAAAATCGAACTCAAAATCAAAAGCCTCACGCTATTCATAGCCTAGCTTAAGTAAATAGTATTGCAGTAAGGTGTCAGAAGTTTTTAAAAACAGTACGAAAAATATCATTGCCTGCGTACTGTCGAAGTGATTTCGGCCTATATATATCTTTTATATCGTTTAATTTAATATATATATATATATATATATATATATATATATATATATATATATATATATATATATATATATATATATATATACTATATATATATATAATAATATGTATATATAAATATAATATTATATATATTATATATATATATTATAATATATATATATATTATATATATATTAATAATATATTATATATATAATATATATAATATATATATAGTAATATATATATATATATAATATATTCTGTTTTAAAATATAATATAATAATATACTATATATATATATATAATACAATATTTATATCATATTATATATATATATATAATATATATATTATATATAATTTATATATAATATATATATATTATTTTATCATCATCTACCTCCGATTTCCAGATTGGGGGTGAGGTACGTATCATACACCGGAACAGAAAAGTAGTAGAAGAATATGACGCAAGTCGAAAAGAAAGCTCAGCCTTACCGGTCCCATTAATTAGTAAGAACTCGTCGAAGTCAGAAAATTCACCCTAGAGCTTCACGAGAGACTGCGACGGACCCTCACCGTGGCATCTCGTCAATGTACGATTCATTCTAACGCTAGGTGGGCCACAACCATACCCCGCCATTCACTCCCAATGCACCTTTCTTCTCGCCTCTGCCAAACTCCCATTCCTCTCCTTCAGGCATTCCTTTACTGACTCAGTGCATATATATATATATATATATATATATATATATATATATATATATATATATATATATAAAATGTATATATATTTATATATATAATTATTATATATATAGTATATATTATATAATACATATATATATATAGTATATATAATAATAATATATAAAGTATATATATATATTATATATAATATATATATATATATATATTATAATAATATATATATATATTTCTTATATATATATATATATATTATATATTATATATAAATATATATATATATATATATATATATACAATATATATTATATATATTATAATATATAGTATATATATATATAGTATAATATATAATAATATATATATATTATATATATAGGTAAAATGTGTATGGCTTTAAAAAGTTCCAAAACTGAATTTTTTTTTCAGTAGAAATTGGCGAAAATTTTAACAATTTACCATTGTGAAGCTTAAAATATTAAGTTAAACCTATTATAATTTGAAAGGCGTACATTTTCTTAAATAGAATAGCATCTCAAATTTGATATTTTAAAGAATATCGCTCCCAAGAGATGGGATTGCTATTATTCCCATGATCAATTAAATATATTTATTAATATTTCAATATATTCACTTGAAACAGTTTGTTTAATAAAGTATGAGGATGAATATTAAAGACGAAGTTTATATCTTCTCTCCTTTCATATACAACGCAAAGTGGTGTCTTAACTTTTTTGTAGAAATAATTAACCACCCTGACTTTTATATTTAAATATGAAATATGTATGAACTATGAAGATATAATCCATTTAAACATTTTTCTTTAAAAAAAAAAAAGTTCTCATACTGTTCTACTTATAATTTTATAGCGATTCTTAGTGAAAAGAATATCTGTTATATTCAGTAGTTGGTACTCTGCCATATCAACCATTCTTTCTGTAATTTCGGCCTTATAACAGATGAATCGGTTCTTAATATCGGCCTTTGTTTATTTACAACACAGCCATTTCATCTCTGCAGAAAAGATTCATTCGTTAGCTTAATCAACTTAGAATGAAAATTTTTTTCTATGATTTGTTCAAATTTCCTCTGATTTCTACTAATAAAACCGACTATAAAATAATAACTATAAAATAAATACTTTTTGGGTGAAAAAATTATAAATTTAATTGCCAAAGAAGAAAAACACCAATTATTACGTCATTATATTGTCGAAAAAGGTATTAAAGCTCTTTAAGCCGATACTCTCTTACCAAAAAAAAATCTACCTCAAAAAAACTAATACTTTAATTTAGCAGTATTTGTGAGTAATGCTGTTCATTCAACATTCTTTAATTTCTAAATGTAAGTTCGTCAAAAACTTTCATTTCCTTTGCATGAGCCTTTTCTTGCAGGCTCATATTACTCGTATATTTATCTCTCATAAAAAAACTCTCCTTTCTGCAGTAAAAGCTGGTGCCTAGATATTTCCAAAATGTAAATTTCTTCATAAATAAAAGGGATCTGGCACATCACAAATAAAGACATCATTTCTTCTATGATTTTCTTTTTGTTAAAACAGTGCCAAGTAGTAAACTTCAGTGGAATTTCATCCATAGCTGAAGAAGTTATACTACCAATTGAGAAATGAATTGCAATATATTTTTGAAAAATTTTTTTGACACTTGATTTAGGAGAACAGATTTTTTAAGAAGAACATGAAGGATTCATTATCTTGAAAGATACAAAAGCCTTCTAGACTAAAAGAGATTTAACACAAGACTTCAGGAAGTTTCTTTGAGGATGATCCGGAAGCTTACCTTCGACTTTTTCAAATTTGTTTAATGAATTAGCTTTCGAGATAAGATGTTGTAATGAGGTGACCACAGGGATTCACAAAGGAAAGAACATAAAAGAAAAATCAATACAGCTTTTTTAATACTGTAGCTTATCTCAATTAAGCTTGTTTGCCTGAAATTGTTGTATTAATAACCAAAACAATTAGTTCTCTCTGCTTGCTTCCATATTAATTTCTTCCATTGTTTACAATTGCAAAATCTTTTCTGCGAGTAACGTATAATAGTTTGAATAACCCTTAAAGTAGAGTTGTTATTATTCTAGAGCATATACACAGAGGTTTTTGTTGTTCATAATTCTTTTCAGCAATTGAATGTGAATTACATGCGCAGGCATTTCCTGATTTTTTTCAAGAACGCTTCTTTGAAAACGTAGCTCATTCTGTAATTCCATTTAACTTATTTAACTACTAAAGCAAAGGTGTATGTAAAAATAATCTACAGTTACAATTATATTCTTCATAGTCTGCATAACAATAATTAAAAATAACAGTAAGAGTGTAATAATAATAATAATAATAATAAATAATTTTTAATAAATAATAATAATAATAATTTAATAATAATAATAATAATAATAATAATAATATATAATAATAATAATAATAATAATAATAATAATAATAATAATATTCAGAATAAAAGAACAATAATAAATCGACAGATTAATCGAAAATCTACAATCAGCAAATTTGTTTACGGTACATTTCTGTTTAATATATTTACAGTTTTACAGATCTTTATATTTAATGAAGTATAATATTTATTGATTAGTATAATTAGTAAAAAAATGAGAATTTAGTCTTTAGTTTTATTATCATTAGCTAGTTTGTGTGGCCTTTTTAACAGCTAATTTCTAAAACTTCATAATTGGAAAAGTCGAAACAAATGGAGAAGAAAAACATGGACAAACACACAGAAATTAAAGTTTACAAACAGAGATTTGCAATTGCTTTTGTGGTAGTACTGCTCAATATATCTAATGCTGCAGTAAGTTGAAAACCTTGAATTCTTATTTCTGTGTGTAAAGTTTATTTTTCATAATGTTAAAAGTAATTTTGAAATAATAAAAAAAAATTATCGTATCATAACATAAACAAACAAAATCAGTCTCTCATTTAAATGTTGTAATCTTTCTTTTATTTTCTTATCTACTCTCCTTCCTCCTAAAAGCTTACGGATTTTCTATCACAATTTCCTTTTCAAACTATATGGATATACTTGGAAAATATATTCATTGGTAAAACTTTATTTGAAAATCTACCAAGTTTAGGGCTGCTGTTTAAAATATTTAACTTCATTTAAGGATCATGTGAATGTTGTGAATAATAGATCCTCCAGTTGCCTGAATAAAAGAGATCTCACATTTGTTCTTTTGAAGATTACAATGGCGATTTTGATATTTTAATAAAGAAAAAATTTAAATTTTAGAAAGATACATTTAGGGTGATAAATATGATTTTCAATAACTATTATTTTTAAATCAAGCAGCAAAATTATTATATAAATTTGATATTATTATTATTTCCACAATTGACCTTTTTTAGCAACTTTCCCTTTCAAAAACGATGACTATGGAATTTGTTTGAAATGCCTCATAATATTCCTCGTCTGTTCCAAATATTTTCCTGCTTTCCGGTTGAATGATAATGCGCATCTTCCCGGCGGAAAGAAACGTCGTGTGAAATAAGCCATTTAACTTATTGATTTTAGGGCTTTATGTTCAACTTTTATTTCTAGTGAAGTTTATTTTACAAAATTATTAAAAAGACTCACCTTATTGTATAAAAAATTTTTTATTGGTTTAAGATCTTCCCTCCATAAGACAGTTTTCATCGAAAGGATTTTAAAAAAATGCTAAAAAGAAACTATTCAAAAAAAGTTTTATCCAAGGTTTATATGAAAGTTATTGAAACCATTATTTAATTGCGGTTTCAGGGGAATTTTGTGGGACGGGGTCCTTAGGAATGTTTACTACCTTACCAAACATCTACCTGACTTCTGGTGAATACCTTATTCACATCTTAATCCTGTTTTTCGCTAAAAACACTAGAAAAACTTAAAAAAAAAAAAAAAAAAAAAAAAAAAAAAAAAAAAAAACAATATTAATGTATGGTAGAAAATATCTCATTGAAATATTTTTCTTATAGTTGAACACAGGCGTAGAAACAGAAAATTAGTTTCAAGCATTTGAATAAATTTAGTGGTCGTGAGTTCAACATCCACTGCTTATATTTATTTGATCAACTTCAGTATGTTATTTTTTCCTTCCTATATATTAATACATTGGACCAATTTTATAATATCGACCAAACTGTATGCTTTTATCAGTTTTTTTTTTGAAATGAAGATACGTTAGTTTATGAAAAAAAGGATAAAAGAGTGATTTTTCGTTTTTAATTTCGATATACTGTAAGTTTTTCATTATCATCTGATTTTTCATGACCATTTTCGCTTAGATATAATGTTTACGAGATAAGAAGCTTCATTTAATAATTTTTTTGCTCCATTCTAACGTATGCCCAATACCAGTCGTGTTCCATTTTTGATTAGGGCAACATACTTTTAATCGAATGACTAAAAAATTGGAAATGTGGATAGTTGGGTAAATGATCTTAAAATCCCTGCAATGATATTTCATTTCTTCTGCCAAAAAAGTACCATACCTACCAAAACCCAAAAATGAGATTTTTTTTAAAAGGAAAAAACTGCGATAACGTTTTGCATAAGAAATCTAATCTACAGGAAATTTCCAGATTCATATATAGTTATTTGAGATGCACTCTTTTTACTTAGAACAGTAATTTTTTTTCCCCAACTGTTTTTGCATCTGTTCACTGTAATTTTTCAAGCATGTTGCATTTTCAACGTGAACAGCGCAATTGATTAGATATTGAAAACTGTTTTAAATTAAAAAGGTTTATCTCTCACAATTTTATAAGTCTGTAAATTTTAGAAATCGGACCAATAATAGAAAGGTTATCGCTATAAATTCAATTATACAATAAAGAAAATTTTTAATTCGACTTAAAATGGACATTACTCATTACTTGGGAAAAAAGCGTAGATGACATAATTTCATAGCAAAGGATTCTAGTAAAACAAATCCATTTATCAAATAGTTCAATTTGTCAAATTTTTTATCAAAGGACTTGTAACTTTTCATTCAAATGTTAAAGAAAAATGGTTTTCTTTCGGAATTTTTTTACTTTGATGTACCATAACGATGAAATGACCCTAACCCCCTCCCCCGGAAACGAACGTTTTAGATTTTGGAAGAGCTGTATTTACATATTGGTTAATCAGGTTAAAATTAAGGTACTTATGGACAAATTTAGTAGTTTTTGGATTTAATTGGAATATATACGTCTGATGGATGATTCAATATTGGACCCTTTCCTTCAAAAAGTGTTTCTTCCTCAGCATTCATTTACTTTTATTAAAACATAGCTTCAAAATCATATTTAGAAGCTTTTTCTAGGAAACTTAAAACAACTTACCTTTGTGATGCTTAAAATATTAGAGTAAGCTTATCATATTTCCATGGCATTCAATTTCATAAATAGAACAGCATCCCAAATTATATATTTTAAAGAATAGGGGTCCCAAGAGATGTTGAGAATGCTACTATTCACATGATCCATAAATATATTTATTATTCTTTTAATACATACTAAAGTATGAGGATAATAAGGTCGATGTTTCAGTCTCATCTCCTTTCTTTTACAAACCAAAGCATTGGCTTAACTATTTTGTAGAAATAGTAAACCTTCCTAACTTTATTTTCACGAATTCTTCTTCTTCTTCTTCTTCTTCTTCTTCTTCTTCTTCTTCTTCTTCTTCTTCTTCTTCTTCTTCTTCTTCTTCTTCTTCTTCTTCTTCTTCTTCTTCTTCTTCTTCTTCTTCTTCTTCTTCTTCTTCTTCTTCTTCTTCTTCTTCTTCTTCTTCTTCTTCTTCTTCTTCTTCTTCTTCTTCTTCTTCTTATTATTATTATTATTATTATTATTATTATTATTATTATTATTATTATTATTATTATTATTATTATTATTATTATTATTATTATTATTATTATTATTATTATTATTATTATTATTATTATTATTATTATTATTATTATTATTATTATTATTATTATTATTATTATTATTATTGCGCCCTATTTTGGCGGCTCTTTTTTTAGTAATATTATTATTATTATTATTATTATTATTATTATATTATTATTATTATTATTTTATTTTTATTATTATCATTATTATTATTAAATTATTTTATTATTATTATTATTATTATTATTATTATTATTATTATTATTATTATTATTATTATTATTATTATTATTTCAGCTATGGATCAGTTATTCACCTGCAGCTACAACAATTGCAAAATATTACGACGATGTCGATGTTACGAAAATCAATGCATTTTCACTTGCCTTCCTTATAACTACAATGCCGTTTACTTTTGTATCGACTTTTATTGTAAACAGATTTGGATTAAGATTTGGGGTAATATATATATATATATATATATATATATATATATATATATATTATATATATATTAATATATAATATATATATATATATATATATATATATATATATATATATATATATATATATATAGAGAGAGAGAGAGAGAGATTCAAAATTCTGTAACATTTGCAAATTTATTCGTACGTTTTCACGGGAAGTGAGCGGTGAGCGAAAATTTTCGTACCCGTGATAGAAAATTTTCGTATCTTTTCGCTCGAGGTGTATGATTAACCTGGCCTGGCCTAATATAATATTATATGAAATATTGAAGAGCTATTTACGCCCATAGCTTAGAAATTTACTCTTAAGAACAGAGTAGGAAGGAAAATTTTAAAATGTATTTAATTATTATTATAATTGTTATTACTAAAGTAGTCGTTTTTCTTTAAATTTATTTTATAAATCAGTTTCTTTTTTCACTTTTAAATAAAATTGTTATAATTTAGTTAACTTTACCATTTAAAATATTTTATTAAAACTCAAAATTATTTGGGTAGGAAGCTATCGACCCCTGCTCTTACCCTTAGGTATACGTCCCTGATATATTATATATATATATATATATATATATATATTATATATATATATAATATTTATAATAATATATATATATATATTATATATATATATATATATATATATATATATATATATATCATTTTCGTTTGAGCTGCACAATTAATTTTGTTTGTTTAAATTTTTATTTTTATTTTATTGGGTACTTAATGATACAAATTAATAACTTTTTGGTTCGCGTGAACTCGGTAACTAAAGGAACCACAGGTGGACTGGAGGCCCTTTGTGTCGATTTTTAGGGCTCTTATTGCTTCATACATATAATTTTCTAGAGGGTGGAGTCGGAGTCGGTAATTTTCAAAAGGGTGGAGTCGGAGTCGGAGTTCGGTAATTTTCAAGAGGTCGGAGTCGGATAATTTTGAACCGACTCTACAACCCTTCTCCTAAGGACATTCCAAAGACGGCTGTTATCACTCTCTTTGGTCTCTTCGAGTTCCTCAGGATACCGTTCGGTCTAAGGAACGCAGCTCAGTAGTTCCAGAGGTTTATTGACACTGTACTCCGAGGCCTCCCTTTAGCTTGGGCCTATCTCGATGACCACCTCATCGCAAGCCGCACTCCTGAAGAACATTAAAAACACCTTCGCGCGGTTTTCTCTTGGTTAAGCGAAGTGTGTACTCGGTGTTTCTTCTCTCACTTTTCTAGGCCACACAGTTTCTGCAGAAAGTGTTCGCCCTCTGGCGGAACGTGTGGCTGCCATCCGTGCTTTTCCTCTGCCAGACACCCAAAAACAGCTTCGGCAGTGGTTAGGGATGGTAAATTTTTACCATCGCTTTCTACAAAACGTAACAGAACTTCTTCGCCCCCTTACTTCCCTTCTTCGCCGAAGAAAAGAGGAGCCTCTACTAAGGTGGAGTAGACAGACGAAGGTGGTGCTGCATTTGCTTCTGCCAACGAAGCTCTGGCCACCACCACATTCCTATTCTTCCAGTTTTCCTTCCCAGCATTCAGTTCTCTATTATATCTAGATTTTGCCTTTGGAGGTGCCCTGCAGCAATACCTGAACGGTTTGTGAGCACTTCTTGCTTCTTTTATCGCAAGTTGCAACCTGCTGAAACTCGCTATATCGCTTGCGGCAAGGAACTTCTTGCATTGTATCTTGCTGTCCACCACTTCATATACTTTCTGGAAGGTCGAGAAATCCACATTCTCACAGATCACAAGCCGATCACCTTTGCGATGGCATTCCGACATGAAAGGCACTCGCCCAGAGAGGCCCGACATTTGGAGTATGTCTCGCAATTCACAACAGACATTCGGCACATCTCTGGAGCAGACAACCTCACCGGAAATGCACTCTCGCGCATCGAGGTCAACTTTCTGTCTGCTTTCACCTAAATACTATTAAAACATGGCAGTCAGTCAGGCGTCTGAAGACCCAGCTCTTCCACAGGATTCTTCTTTTCAGCTGCAGTGGATCTCCCTGCCCGGCATAGAAAAGAATCTTCTCTGTGACATGTCTACTGGATATCCGCGCCCCTTCGTACCTACCTCTTTTCACAAACAAGTTTTTCTCAACCTTCATTCCCTTTCTTACCCTGGTATTGCGGCTTCAAAAGCTTGGTACAGGTGGACTCGTGAATGTCTTTCGTGTCAACGTTTAAAGGTTCAGAGGTACACCAAGGCTTCTTTAGACATCGTCTTGCCGCCTGGTGAACACTTCGAGAAGGTTCACATCGACATCGTTGAACCTCTCGGTCACAGTACATTCTTACATGTA
>JABUQX010037916.1:20000-22500 GCA_015478945.1 Trachelipus rathkii
ATAATGTTGATTGTTGGATTTCTGCCTAATTTTTTTTTTCAACATTGAATATCGAGAAAGAAAAAGCTGATCATCAGCTCTTCAAATATACCATATACTACCAGTGTAGGAACCGACCGGGGCCCCGGCCCCGGCCCCGGCCCCGGCCCCGGCCCCGGCCTCGGCCCAGGCCAAAAATCAGGCAAAAACCGGGGTTTTCTACGGGTTAACTGTAAATTTACACTAAATAATAGAGGGATAAAATCAAACAAATAAAAAAATATATTTAATTCACTTTACTCCTTTGTTATAAATTGATGCAAAATATATAAACATACCTAAATATAATCAATTTTTTTTGTTATTTACTATAATTTCAAATTAAAATTGAGGCCAAATTATAATTTTTCCGAGTTTTTAACATAAAAATATTCGAAATTTTGATATATCAACGAATTCGGAAAAGGAAATAAATATAATTTTTTAAAAAATATTTAATTTATTATTTATTTGAAGTAAATATCTTCAAGAAAATCAAAGATATTTTCAAAAATCTCTTTCAAAATTATTTATTTAATTGAATTTAATATTATTAATTAAAATTAAATAATAAATATTATATATGTTTAAACATTAAATATATTATAATATATATATATATATATATATATATATATATATATATTATATATATATATAGTATATATTATATATTATATATATATATACATATATAATTATATATATATATATTATATATATTATATATATATATATATATATATAATATATATATAAGATATATATATAATAATATATATATATTATATATTATATATATATATATAATATATATGTATATAAATATAATATATATATATATATATATATATATATATATATATATATATTCATTATATATATATTATAATATATATATATATTAAATATATATATATATATATATATTATATATATATATATATATATATAAATTTAATACAACTTATTCTTCTGGAAGATCAATTATTTTCAAAATTTCACGAAAATAGTTAACTAATTGGAGGACTAAAATGATATTCCTTTTTTATGATTACTGGCTGAATAAGTTCATGCTAATAAGTTCATTCCAAGTTATAAGCACTTTCAGTGTTTTTGACTTACATTTCTATTTTTAGCTAACCCCGGCCCCGGCCCGGCCCCGGCCCCGGCCCGGCCCCGGCAAATTCCCGCCCCGGTCGGTCTCTATACCAGTAGCACATTGAAGAGGATCTGCCTGTCCTTTCTCAATCAAGAACATTACGTCTTAGCAGCCGACGAAGGACATTTGGGAGCGAGGTTGTGAAGTTACATCTTGAGTCTGATACAACAAGGAACCTATTTACACCAGAATCACCTCGGTTTCAGTAAAGCCACATTGAAATTTTCGAAAAATTAATCTACTAGTTAATTCGGGATCTGGAATACATTATTAAAAAATGACGGAACTTGCTTGCCTTCAGGCTTCGCTAGCTGGAATTTCTGGAACAAAATATGAAGTGTCTGTGTGTAGAAACGACAGAAAGGACTTTTGATCCAATTTTTCAAAAAGAAAAAACCAACATTGTTGCTTGCATTGATGTAAATGGTCTGATGATATCTTTGAGATTGAAGCATAATCCAAAAGACGAGACTTTTCATAGACTCGTCTAAGTTTAGCTTGAAAGTAATTTTGCTTCACAATAGATATTCACAGCCGGCTGTTCTGTAGTTCATGGGTGCATTGAAGGAGCCCATTGAAAATATGTAATTGTTTTCTTGGAAAATTTTAAATTAAGACACTAATAACAGATATATATAGATCTAAAGGTTATTGCTATCTTACTCAGAATGAATTTAGGGTATAGAAAGTATTCCTGCTTTATCTACGAGTACGAGTAGGACAGTCGGGATAGGGCTTCACACTACAAAATTCGCATTCTCTGACAAATCATGAAAAATGAAAAAAAAGATAAAAAGAAAAGTTGCACCCGACCATCACCAAATTTCATGAAACTCGGTATATAAAGTCTTCTTAGCAGATAACTACCTCCCTGAAAATTTGAGGTCCCATTACCTTTTAAAGATCGCGCAATTTTCAGGAAGGTAGTTTTCTGCTAAGATGACTTTATATACCATGTTTCACGAAAATCCGTGAGGGTCGGTGCAGGTCACAGTCGGATTTGTCAGAGAATGCAGGAAAAAAAACAGTGGCCTGAAAGGAAACTTAGTTGCCTGTGATAGAATTATATTACCACCTTTACATAATAATTTTTAGGTAGAAAATTCCCACATCTGCTGAGCGATGCTAAGATCAAGGTGGCAATCTTTGCTTTCCTGCTTTATCATCAATGTATAAGGACAAAATCTTTAATACTGTTGTTCAAGGGGATTAGGCTTGAAAAACCTTCACATCTGCTTTTGATAACTTGGGGAATCATAGAACCAAAAACTATGATGTACCTTTTAATGAACTTCCGACAACATACTGAGAATGAGGTTG
>JABUQX010037916.1:37500-60927 GCA_015478945.1 Trachelipus rathkii
AAACTAATGAAAACTAATTCAGCCACGCTTCACAACATAACCGGCGTACACAAGGCTCAATTCTTGGACCATTTCTATTTAACCTATATACAAATGATCTGTTTCAACTCTCATGACGCTTTTTCAGTATCATTTTCTGACGATACCTCCATATTAATAAATGACAAAGATGCCGAGTCTCTATCTCGTATAGGAGTAGACACATTAACAAAACTAAATGAAATGGATAGTGCTAATAAGGCTATCTTAAATTTAGTAATAACATGCTTACTTATTTTTTAGCAACAAAACAAATTAACGATTTAAATATATAAAATTAACAATGTAGAACTGAATAGGGCTAAAATGCTGAAGATAGCTGGAATAACAATCGATTGAAAAAGCTGACGTTCTAAAGTCATATTAAAACGCCTAGTTAGCAGACTGTCGAGATCCATATGAATATGCTAATAAAATTAAAAAATATTGTACTCTTTCATTCTTAGAAAAAATATACTATGCACTAATACACCCCACTTACTTTACTGTCTTCCTATCTACGGTACCACAAGTAACTCGGTATCCACCCTGTAACTGTAAACAGAAGCGATTTATACGCCTCATTAGCAATACAAGGGACTTTTTCATAGAAGTACTCAACATTATCAAAAACTAAAAGATATTGCAGTTAAAGACTTGGCTAATATATCACTCCTGAAAGTAGATACAATAAAATTATCATAAACAACTGCTGTGAAGATCTTGCTAGCCAAATTTCATTTAAACAAGCAAGGCGCGAGCAAATCAAATAAATCTACAGAAATAATACTTACATAAACCGTCCCTTTTGTAGACTAAAAGAAAGCCACTCAAAGTGTCAGCTAAAAAGACTAAACTTTACAACTCAATGCCACAAGACACTAAAACCGAAAACTCTACTAAATCTTTTGCTAAAAAATAAAAACGTACTATCTAAATAAATACTTAATAATAACTAACCTCAACGATTAAACCCTATGTAAAGCTAGCTACTCATTATATATTATTGTTATATTATTATATTATATTATTATTATTATGTATTCTTATTGTTATTAGTTATTGATTATTATTATTTATTATTATTATTATTACTATTATTATTTATATTATTTTATTATTTTATTATTATATTGATTATTAATTATTATTATTATTATTATTATTATTATTATTATTATTATTATTATTATTTATTATTATTATTATTATTATTATTTTAATTATTATTATTACTGTTGTTTATCAGAGACTGACTATTCCTACAAATAATAATTATTATTGATTATTATTATTATTATTATTATTATTATTATTATTATTATTATTATTATTATTATTATTATTATTATTATTATTATTATTATTATTATTATTATTATTATTATTAAATTATTATTGTTATTATTTTGTTTATAGCTACTATTATTATTATCATCATATTATTGTTATAACTGTATGAAATTATGTTATATGTATTTATTATTATTATTGATTATTAATTATTATTATTCTATTATTATTATTATTATTATTAATTATTATTATTATTATTTATTATTATTATTTTATTATTATCTAATTGATTAATTATCAATTATTATCTAATGAGTAGTAGTGGTAGTAGTGTAATAATGGAGTGGTAGTTATTATGATGGTTATTATTATTAATTTCTTATTAATTATCATTATTATTATTATTATTATTATTATTATTTATTATTATTAATATTATTATTATTATTATATTATTATTATAATTATTATTATTATTATTATTATTATTAATTATTACTTATTATTATATTATTATTATTATTTATTATTATTATTATTATTATTATTATTATTATTATTATTATTATTATTATTATTATAACTGTTAATAATGTTAATGCTATTTTACTTATTATTATTATTATTATTATTATGATTATTATTAATTATATTATTATTATTATTATATTATTATTATTATTATTATTGTTGTCGTATTTAGTATTGTGAAATAGTAATGTTTTACTAGTATTACAACTAAATTTGTTATTATTATTATTATTATTTTTATTAGTTATTGATGTTATTATTATTTTTATTATTATTTATTATTATTATTTATTATATTATTATTATTATTGATTATTGTTATTATTTTTACTATTGTTATTATTATTATTATTTTATTATATTATTATTAATTATTATTATTATTTTATTATTATTTATTAATATTATTATTATTATTATTTATTTATTATTATTATTATTATTATTTATTATTATTATTATTATTATTATTATTAACTGTTATAATGTTAAATGTTTTGTAATTATTATATTTATTATTATTTTATTTTATTATTATTATATTATTATTATTATTATTATTATTATTATTATTATTATTATTATTATTATTATTATTATTATTATTATTATTATTATTATTATTATTATTATTATTATTATAATATAAATATTATATTATATATATATATATAATATATATATATATATATATATATATATTAGTATATATATATATATAATAAATATATATTTATATTATTGGTATTCTTTATCATAAAAGATTTCAACATATTAATATTTCGTTTCCTTTTGAACCATAAAAAAGAAAATTTTTAATACAGAATCCTAATAAGGTATTCACATAGGGAATTCAGCACGTTACTTCTACGAGAACAAAATAATCCAAAAAGTTCAAATAAAGGGAGAAAGCACAACTATGTAGATACAAATGTTGTTTCATACAAGAATTCATTTTAAGATTACAAAAATTGAGAAATGAAGGTAAGAAAGGTTACGCAGGAGAAACCGAATTATTTTAGGAACAGCTGTGGGTTCAATATGAAAGATATTATTTGTCTTTTGATGGAAAGAGACACGTGAGGGGCGACCTTATTCTGATATTGTCGTTTTATATATATATATATTATTAATATAGATATAATATTTATATATATATATATATATTATATATATATGTATTATATATATTATTATATATATATATATATATAGCCAGCCTTCCATTAGCCGTCATTTTATCTTGAAAACTACAAAAGAACAGCTTTTAATCTCGTAACATTTATTATGAAAATAATTAAATAAGTTGTTAATAAGATACCTTCGAAATTTATTAACAATAGATATTTTGCTCTTTCTTGAAGAAGGGATCGATCGAATATTTTCATCTCAATCACAGTTCATTGGTAACGGGGTCTGAAATCCTAATCTGTGTCATTTTGTATTTATTTCATGACGTTTTTCCATACCACTGGAGGAGAGGTGGGCGGCGAACCCCGCGACACCAAATACCAAAGAGCGGGGGTTACCGAGGACCCTCCCCGGAGGGGGGAAATAACCCTACCCTTAACCCTCGTCCCAAAACAAGTTAAATTGAAATAACTATTTAATTATATAGCGTTACCACTTAAAGAAGTGACATATAAAGTCCAAATATATGCTTTTGAAAAAAAAAATTTTTTAGCATCATTGATCAAATGCGTAGTTGACCTCCAACCTATGGACAAGAAATACTTCCACTGCTCAAGAAGTCGGAAATGGGAGAAGACCCACCATCGTCTCATCAAAGCTCAGAAACCTATTTACAGCTTTGTTTTTCATTTTAAGAGTAATTTCGCGTTGTCTGATTTTCCGCGAGTATTTCATTTGCAAAAATAGTCCTTAGCTCCAGGATAAGGTCGAAATTCTAATCAAGTATGTAATTTAAGATCCACGTGGGGAGCCGAATAGGGTTAAATTAAAATGACCTTAATATATATTGTAAATGATCATTTTGACGAAATGCATGGCATACGAAAATATATTTACGGGGCACTCGGTCACTCTTGTCTCTTTTCAAAATATATATAAAAATGGAAGCATCTGGCAACTCTAAACTCCTGGGAAAAGAGGAGTAGATTTTGCGTTTCGCTGCTATAGAATATAAATTGAGAATGTCATAATTTCTGTCAAGGTATTTTTCGAGGTTATTTACAATTCGCCTTTCAATTAAGCTCATTTATATATTTCTTGTAAAGTCAATGAAATCGACTGTTCACGTCCTTGTTTGATAATTCTTTCGTAGACAATATGTTATAAAAATGATTTTGGACTTTATAATTTTTTTCAGTCATTCCGCGGTTTATGTTTTACGAATTTGTTCAATACAGTTGTTCTAGCGTTTCACATAAGTCTTGAAAATCGAGACAAAAGGTATATATATATTTATATAATATTATTAATATTATAATATAAATAATATAATATATATATAATATAATAGTATAAGATATATAATATATATATATATTACTATAATAATTAATAATAGTATACAAATATATATGTTATATATATATAATATATATATATATTATATATATATATATATATATATATAATATATAAATATATATATATATATATATATATATATATAATATATAATATATATAAGTATAAATATATATCGTCCAGTGATATCTTTGGTTAAAAATGAGATAAGATGATTGTTTTGTTCATTGAAGCTTCTCCTTAATTTGATCAAATGAAGCAATTACCTACAGAAGAGAGTAATAAAGTCCATTATGAACTTTTAGCATTTTTTTTTAATGAACGGGACTGTTTTATTTACATGATCTTTGATGCAACTACATAATAAAAGTTATGTTCAGTACAGGTCGGAATTTGGATATATTCTCATTTATTATAGATTTTCAAGCATATTATCCTGCGAAGTAAACCTTTTCATAATTTTGTTTTTAATATAATTATTAAAATATTATTGTTAGAATTTTATTTTAACAAATAAATTTAATTTAATTAAATAGAACTATACCGTTTTAAACAGATTTTATGGCAACGCAAATATTTCGCTTTAAGGAACTCATTTTCACACAGAATCTATTTTTATTTTATGTTGTAGTTGTTTTTTTTGGTTTTTTTCCCCCCCCCCCAATTAAAAAAAGGGGGGGGAAAAATTGAAATATTTTTTTTTCTATTGGAGAATTCAATTATTTTGCACATTATTGTATCTGTTTAATGAACTGGACAGGAAAGTAAGTCATATAAAAATATTATGACAGTGTCAGATATAAAGATTATAGAGAAGTACAGATTAAATGGTAGGAAATGAAGAAATATAAAAATAGTAAGAAGGTTATTGATTTCTGTGAGGAGGAGGTATCTTTAAATAATAAATATTTTGAACACAAGACTATTCAAAAGTATAGAAGTCGTGTAGGTAGAGATGGTGTCGAATTAATTTGTGTTGGTGAAAGATAGCGATGTTGAAATATGTGATGAATGTTAAATCAAGGTTGGGGATGTGAATATAGATCAATAGGATTCCTTTTATGTTAATTTAGTTCTATATGGATGGAAGAGAGAAAAAAGGAAGGATTGGGGAGAATAGGAGCGAAAAGTTAAATGAACAGAGTAATAAGGATATGTGAGAGCTTGCAAATACGAGTAAGTCAGTGAATGTGAAACAAGATGAAACTAAGCAAATTTGGGCCCAATTAAGGAATTTTTTAGTACCTTAAATGTTGTTGCTGCAAAGAAAAGTAATGCAGGTGGTGCTAAGTAGAAAGTAAGCATGTCATACAGCAACGTTGATTCCTTACAGGTTAGGGTTAAGTACGGCACGTCGATCCATAAGCCTTCGTTATAATAGGGCTGACAGTAAGCTAAGTTAGGTTCGCTAGATGACTATGAACCGAAGATAAACTGCGGTTGCCGTGTTAATCTAGCAACTAACTTGTGGAGGTGTTAATATATATATAATATATATATAATGTATAGTATTGGTACAATAGATAATTATATTTATTATAATTATATTATATAGTATAATAGTAGATATATTTATTATATATTTTATTGTATATATATAATAGTATATAATAAATTAGATATAAATATTTATATATATATTATATTTATATTTTATGATTATATATTATAAATAGTAAATAAATGGTATATAGTATAGTTATATATATATATGTATAATAGTTATTGTGACATCTGCGCTTTGTCAACCCTTTCGATATGAAGGATTAGAGATATTTGCTTCAAACTTGAAATATAATCTATTTGTTAAGCTCAAAACAGGGTAAATTTCAGTCGTGGGATGTATATATTGAGTGGGGTCGCCCCGAGGGTGAGCGCGAATTGCCGCTTAACGCCTGTGCGTTTAAGATTGAGGAGGAAGATAGCCAAATCGCACACCTGTAGCAGCACGACCGAAGGTGTTGTCGGCCGACAGAACATCAGACCGAATGGTTGTGTTGTCTGTTGTCTGTTTGTCTGTTGTATTATTTATTAATTATTATATATATTATTAATTATCTTATTTTATCTATTTATAATATTATTATATTATATTCTTAATTATATTATTTATATTTACGTGTCGAAAGAATTTCGTAGGAAACCTCTGAGTTGTTTTTAAACTCTGTGTCTACGTGTCCTTCAGCGTCTCCTTCGGTATTTCCTCTCCGCACCTGCAACGCACCGAACCGCTTCCGAATCGCATATCGCGTGCCATCGCTTCCGGCTCTTCCAACTTAGCTCCAATTACATGCTAAAAGCTACCCAGTTCTATCTCCATTTCCGACTCCGACTCGGACTCCCGTATATATATAATTATTATAAATATAATAGGTGAAAGATTTTAGTGCTCCGCTGCTGGCGTAGCTGATGGCTCCCGATGTATTATTACATGGGTTAGAGTTATCATATCGGCTAAAATTTGTAGTGGGTGTAGATGGTAAGATTTCCTGATGTAGACGAAGTTACGATCCATGTATCGCCGAGAGGGGACCCTGGCCCATTAAAAAAAATCGAAAGTTGTTTCGTTATATAGGCTGAAATTTTGCTGGAAGGATCAGATGTGATTTCTAGAAAGAATGGGTATTGAAAGTCTGAGAGTTTGGCTTGGCCCGATGCTGGAGCCACTCGCGTGCCGAGTTAATAAACATTCGTATATAACAACAATATTGGTGTGTTTATATATGTTATTGGGTCTGTTGATTTCAAAAATAATGGTTTCTAACCAATCAAGAAAATAAATAATATAATAAATAAAATTTCCTATCTTTATTGTTTTAATAACTTCAAATTTTACGTTTTACAGTACCAAATGTCTGTAATATAAATCAAACCACCATCCACTAACCCTCCTGCCTCCTGTCCAGTTTGTGATCTATTGATCGTATTGATCAAGTCAATTTTTTACTAAATTTGTAAACGTTTTAAATTACCTAAAAGCAGTACAATTCATAAAATTAAACCAGCATACCAACACCATCCGCTCCCTCTTCCATGTGTGATGCTATTTGATCTTAATGACTATTGATTCAAGTCAAATTTTACTAAATTGTAATTGTGTAATTATAAGCAGTAAATCAGGTAATCAAAACCACCACTCAGCACCCATTCCCTCACCGCTCTGTCCATCTTGATCTATTTTGATTCAGTCACATTCGAGTACATTGGATAAACGATATACATAAATAAGCTTTCTTTATCCACTGATTCAATACGAATGTATGTTGACGTAACAAATTTTCTATCTATATAAGTCTTACTTAGCACATCTGACCTATAGAATATATACACAACGACAAACTAGGCACATCTAAACATGAACTAAGAATATAATCATTAACAAAGTTCCATACTCTACAACAGTAAAGTACTAACTCAAACATCCAAAACGTAACCTTTTCCCACTTTGTCAAGCATATCTCTAACATAACAAGTGTTAAATTTTACCATTAATGGTGAATTTTAAAAAATTCATCATTAACTTGTCTAATTATCATACAGAGCAGCGAAGGTATGGCTAACGAAACAAAGTTTTCCCATTAAAAAAAACATTAACTGAACTAAGAATATAATATTCAGCACAAACCTGACAACGATCTTAGCAAGAATAGATTCCTGCAACATTAACAAAGGTCAAACTTATCATCAGTAAAGTAAACTAACAAAGGCTCACAAAACATAATCTTCGTACTTTATCAAACATATCACCAATATGGCAGGATTTAATTTTACTACATAGTAATATTTAACAAAAATTAGCATAACCTCACTACCAGCATAATATCTAATGGGTAAAGACAACAGAAGTAAGCGTATTCTCTGTAAAGCTAAACGATGAACATAACATACTTAACACACAACAACAGACGAATAAACAAGCACATTAACAACCTTAGTCAATAAAGCGAGAACTTTTATCATAAGTTAATGTGGTTATAAATTACTTAATAGTTTTTATTTATTATAATTTATTATTATTAATAACTATTAAATTATTATTTTTCATCTTATTGGAATATAATGTATATGCATGATTTAATATATTTAATTATTATTAATTATACATTTAATATAATTATTAATTATAAATACATTAAATATTATATTATTATGTTATTATTATTTTAATTTACTTAATACATGTTGTAACGACTAGAGTCATTGGAGAATATAGAGTATAATTCTCAGATTAATTGAGGTGATCTATTGTCTTTATTATTAATATCTATTTCTTAAAGATTCAAACCACCCTTTGAAAGGTGCATTTTTAGTATTTTATTCTCATAAAAACTCTATATATATCGTATAATATTATCTCATTTTATTTCAGATCATATTATTGTAATTATTTCTAGATTTTCATATGTATCATAATATTCACTTTTCTCATCTATATTCAATATGATATGATGAATGGTAAATATTATTATTATTCATTTATATTATGTATTTTCTGTTTGATTTAAATTATATATATAGTTCAATTAATTATATTATGATAGTTATTATTAATATTACTATTATGTCATAGTGATATTATCATTATTAGTATTTATTATTATTTTATATTGTTAATATTTATATTAATTAATGATTTTACATCTCGAGTGTTAGATTAATTTTTTGTATTATATAATATTATTATTAATTATTTCAATTATTTTGATTATATTTAATACCATTATTAATTATTATTATTAACTATTCAAATGTAAATTAATATGACTGTATTATTTGTATTTTGAATTAAATATGATTCGTTGTGTTATGGATTTTAAATTAATATAAATGCTTGTTTATAGGTATTTATATACTTTTTACGCTCTCAGATTATTAACTTGAAATGTGTATCTCCTATCGTGACTTTCAAAAGTTTACGCCAATACTGGTGTTGAGCACAATTAGATGAGGACTTCATTCCAAATATACGGAAGGTTGGATATACCTATGTATTTGTTCTGAGCGTTAATTCACATAAATGATGTGTATTTGAATATATGTGTAACAATTGTCAAACGAATGAAGCTACGAACGGATCATTATATTTCTATTAGAATATAATCCACTTACGACACTCTCTCACTCGTGTCCATCCTCTCTTCTGATTTAAGTAAACTTAATAAATTATCTGTAAGTCTCGTTGGTACTATGTTCTTATGAATAAATTGGTCTGTATTAGAAATCTGATATTCCATTTCATTATATATTCCATCTCTTTTATTTATTTTATTGCGTCTTATTATTCTTAATCTTTGTGATTGATCTTTGATAATAATTGGATGAATTACTCTATTATTGAGTGCTAGTCTATCAATAATTAACTGTATTATATATATAGTGTCTATTCTATATTGATTAATTACTCTTTAGTGTCTCTATTGGATTATAATTATCCTTATTATAGCAACGTTTGATAGTCAGGTTAAATAGTTGTAGCTAGGTCAACGATTAGTTTGTGTTTTACTCTCAAATTACATGATCATTGAAAAGTTGAACGTCTTGTTAATTAATTTTCGGTCAGGTCTAAAAAGTGTTCAGAAACTCAGATGCAAAGTATATAATGTAATAACAAGTAACAGTTAAAGAGTTAAGTTTAAATTATAAAAATGTAAAGACAAGCAATTTTATTTAAGATGTATGCAAAACAATGAGAACAATGCTGAAATAAGTAAAAAAATTCAAAAGTACTCTTTAGTATTCATGTTTATTTTGCATTAGTCATTTCATATCAGAAATGATAATCACCCTATCTCAATAAGAAATGTCTTATGTGTATTAATATCTTTAATTTCCTCAATTACATTAGAAAAATCAAATAACTTCGTCTTGCCACTTTTAATATTCAAAATTGTTAATCTCTTATTTAAATATTCTAGCACTATTGTGGACGGATAATAACTCTTAGTTCGTTTTTGGACACTGAATCTTCTCTTAGTAGAGCCCCTTGTTACTGGCAATGTCAGAAAAATGCAAAATGCCATGAGGATGTTTGGGAAAATATGATCATGACCATAAGTTTTATCAGTAACACAACATCAGATTCAAAATCATATCAAATATTCTTTTAAGAAAAAATACTTCAATCTGACACTTGAGATATGACTTGGGTATAGCAGATGAAACTCTTTAGGCTTTTGTGAAAATTTATTTCTTTTAACAGCTTAAGGTGACGGGAAAATACCAAAGTTCACAAATTTACCAAGCTGAAGAATAGTAATGTGAAAGACCATCGATAATAAAGTCAATTATATTGAAGAATACATTCACTCAGAATTATCATTTACTTTCTATTGAGTTGGATACTCGACCACATGCGAGTAGTAAATCTATTTTAAACAACAACTATGATTGACACATGCCATTATTCTTCAAGTATATTATTTTATGTCAGCTTCAGCATATATACATCGTAAATAATCATTGTTGCCTCTTTCAACTTCTGTGACATCACACCCTGGATTAAAGAGAACGTTAATACACAATAGATGAAATAAGATACATAAATATTTTCATACCCAGAAAATCAACCTTACATTCTTCTGTTAAATGAGTAATTACATTCAACTCCATTATTGCATTAAAATCATAATCCAAATAACGTGCAATTGATATTGCACTGACTTCTCGCTGACTATCATAACATTGACAATTGGGATAAGCTTAGGTACTGCAATTTCAATACTCAGTTCAGATTCAGATGCGCTTACACCTTCTCGAATCAGCTCGAAATTTTCTACCATCTTGTAACTGCATTATATGCGTCTGATGAGTTCAAGTTTAATTTCAGTATTAAAAACTGAATTAAGGGAGGCAACTTGTTGTCTCTTACTGAAGCGACGAATTACTACCTACTAAATTATTACATTTAACTTCTGCAACTTATTATTATCTCTAACGGATATAGGAATCACTTCAATGACGAACAATTAAATATTCAATAACTAATCACCCAAGTACCGTATTCCCATAGGTTAATGTGGTAAGACATCTGGTAGTAATAGTAGTTATAGTAGTGATCATCGAATGTATGAATGAACAGTAGTATTAGACATTAATTACTATATTTCGTGTGTTATTGTACAGCTGTGATGTAGGAGACAATAAAAGGCCGGTTATTGTTTTTTTTTCTAACATTTGAAGTTTTGTACTTTTTTTAACATTTATAATTAAAATTCAAGAGTTATATTGCTAATTTAAAGGAGGTTCCTTAGTTATTCATTTACCGTTACATTGTTGTTTAAAATTTCGAGAAATATGTTAGTTTCTCAATATAACTTTCATTTCTATTTATATTAGAGTTATTAATATTTTAACATGTATGCAATAGCAATTTTAATGCATTTATAATATGTAATTTACTATTTATTCATCTCGATTTTAAATAATATAGAAAATAAAAAACTTAAACAACAGTGCCCACAATCAAATTTACACTACTAATTCCCTTCACATTTTATAATTAAGCGATGCAGTTATACAGATTACTCTTATAATCATTTGTAGAGATATACACCTCATTGTGATTCTCAACAATCAATGTTAATGTGTTATTGAAATAAAATTTATATAAATTTATGTAATATATATGATATATATACTAAATTAGGAATAATATATTATATTAACTACAATGGAGGCGGTTTTAAGGCCTATTCTATAGTATCTCTAATATTATATCTAATAACTTAGTAACTACATTCTATTTCTGTTCATAAATGTATGGTACACATAATACTATCTGTAGTAGATTATTATATAGCAAAAGCTAATAAATAAAGATAAGTATATAATATATAGGGGTATACAAATTAATAAGTTTTAGCAACTAGGTGGTGTCTCAATATCAGTTAATAGCCTTAAAACTCCCTTCTGTGCTAACCTAAGACGTTCATAATTTTCAAAGAGTACAATTCCCATGTTAAATTGTAGATAAAATTAATTTCAGCGAGAAAAACACAGAAATCAAATTGTCGAAGATGAATTTCAATTGAGAGGACTGGCTGGGTAATTGAAGGAACATTAATCTTTATTGAGTTTTGTCCTAATCAATACAACCAAAAGAGTACTCGTGGAGATGATCCCGGTAAAAACCAATCTGTGTAACAAGGCGTTCTAAAGCAGGTGGTGAAGACATAGAGTTAAAACTTCCAAAGAAACCCATGAAATGGTCTTATTGTATTGGGAGTAATCCTTCTCTCTATATCGACTGAAAATTTGATTCGTTTTCACCGCTGTGTACTATAATTTAATTGCTATACGAAGTCAAAGCACCACGCCAATTACATAAGATCTAGGATGAGCTCTTATAGTTGAAGCTTTTAAGGGTAGATGGAACTGAAACCAAGTGGATTATTTTATAGGAAATTTATGCCCTTCCTGAGCTCATGACAATACAGAAGCGTTGTAGACACCTGTGCCTTCCAAGGTCATGAAAGATGAAAGATATCAACATCACAGTGCGCCTATTCAAGGATGGTCCGTAACATTATGAGAGTTAATATCCCCTTTTGTTACGTCTGGAGTTAACGTTATTTGTACTGAAGAAGCTTCAAGTTTCTTCTTGATCCGTCATAGGGAACTCCCAGCTTCAACTTGAGAGGCCTCATTTTACGACATACGCTACAACGGTTGTGAACTATATGAGTTGGTTTATTTTGCGCAATAGTACATCATTTATATTTATGGTAAATCGACTATGAATAGTTTTATATTTCTAAAACGAGTAGAGATGTGGTAGAACCTTTATATTGAAAAACACCTAATAGAAATAGTTAAGCAAGAGTTGTATTTGAGATAAAGACTCGTATTAAATAATATTTTTAACAGGGAAGTTGTACACGATTTACCCCCATTTAAATGAAATCAGATTTATTATTGTTATTGTCAATCCTCAGCAAGAGAACCGAATAGATAAGAGAGGAGCAGATGTTAAAAATGGGTAGAAGTAAAATTGAATTAGAATAGCGGGTCCAGCTGATTTAGATACGCCAGAGATATCAATAATGAAAGTAGAAAAAGATATGAGAATAAAGCCATTAGGAACCTCTAAATTAAACAGGTAATTACTTACATGAAAGGAAGAAGTATTTATTACAGTCACCAATAGTCAATAGAGAAGCGATTACCAAAAAAATATATATTTTTGAACACTAAGAAGCAAACAGAAGAGACACAGTGAGGAAAACCAAAGTAGACATCGGTTGCAAGTGAATAACGCATGCGCACAGGGACACCTCCGGCTAATGCTTCTGAATATGTCATCCGCGACAGTCACTCCAAGACCTTCTCCATATTATTTATATATATAATATATAATATATAATTATAACAACTACAGAATATAGCGTATAAATAACTATATATATATATATATATATATATATATATATATATATATTATATAATATATAGTATACTCACGGTATATGCACATGCCAGAGTTGCTAATTTTAGGACTTAATTTGCAGATAGTAGAAGAAATACTAAAAGAAGCTGCATTACGTTACACGAATAAAAACAGAGGTAAAAATACCGGTTTGGAAGAGAGTACGAATAGGACTTTACAAAGGGAATAATGGAAAGCTCTTCAGGAAGGAAGCGCGAAAGGTTAAGAATGAGAAATAAGGGAAATCTGCTTAGAATAATGATTAGATATATGAGTAATTATGAAATGGAGGTGAGGGGAGTGTATAAGAACTGGTCGAAGTTATGTATAAACGTCTGTCAGTATATGATGAGGTAATATAATGATTGTGTTGGTGGATATTGAGGTGCATATGACAGAATACAGAGTTTTTTTTTGGGAGAGTCAATTGAGTCAACGACTGCTCATAGGTAATTTGGGCTATGCAGTGAGAAGAGTTGAAAAAGGGGTAAATCTGCAGGTATAGATTAATTACAGTGTACATATTATCAATTTAACGGAGGAGATTGGTTTTTCTTTATTGAGATATGGAATCTATGGGAAGTTGGTGATACACTAGCGATATATATGAGAAGATTATTATATGATTGGAGAAGAGCCTAGTTAATAGGACTCCTTATATAAGGGTAAGGAGGATTAAGGAGTAATAAGACTTAATCGGAAATATAAGTATATATTCGAGTGTTGTATTTTGAAGAAGATATAAACATGCTGGTATTATGGTAGAAGAGTCGAAGAGATACGATATGATCTGATTGGATTACTGAGAATAATGAAAAAGAAAAAGTGCGTTCAAGTGATAGTGATTAAAGTATTGGTATGTGCTGAATTAATCTTTACATTGAAAACAAAATGATTGAGACAATGAGGGAACAAAAAGAATAAATGTATTTATGCGTTTGTTACTGATTTCAACAGGCCCTTGAATAGAATTATATTAGGAAATAATCCTAATATAGCTAGGTGTTATGACTGATAGTGTAGTTATCTAGACAGGGTGTACAGAGACTTCTGAATGAATAAAAGTATCATGACGATCAGGTGAAAAGCGTCGCTCGCTCATGAGAGTACAATTGGTGTTCAGAATTTGTGACTTTTGGGCCCATATAAGTTAATAGCGGATTGAGTCAGGAATGTGTTATGTCTCCTTGGTTATTCAATTTATACATGGATGGAGTTATGAAAGAATTATGAGTATGAGAGTTTATAGTTTAGAATTGAATGAACGTGGAGGGTGCCACCTATTATAGATTTTCGAGATGATAATTTCGGTTTTGAGTAGCGGCTCTCATAAAGCATATTTACAAAATTTTAATTAGAAAGGCGACAGCTTGTGTGATTCACGATAATTCAATATTTAAATAATTCTGATATTACACCAATTATCCTTTTCTCCGTAATGATTTAAGGTTATAGCAACCATTCACCTGCGCCACCCCATGTTTGCAGACAGTAAAGTAGGTCAGGATAGACAAGAGCTAGGAGTAAAGATTTTTTTTGAAAATATTTGGAACAAGGTTTTCTTATCTAAGAGCGGCTTATGCTCCGTAAAGGATAATATCTATTCAAAAAGGACGAAGTTTTGTCTTGTTAATTGAAAAAGAGCATTGGTTCATAATTCAAGATTAATACACTCCAATAAAAATAGCGGAGGTAACACAAGAATGTTTATGGAACTCTAAGCAGATCTTTTGCTCTACCAATTAGATGAACACGCATGTTTTTTTTGTACGTCTTATTAGTAGATAATTTGTTTTTGCAGGTTTTAGAAAAACTTTGTATACGCTAACCTTGGGTAGGCTTAAAGTCCTCTGTTTAGATCACTATAAATAATTGTGCCTAATATCTTCTCTCACCGATATAATTATTCTATATGCAAAGTACGTCATCATTTCTGAGTGCAGTAAATTTGACAAATTTTTTAAATCAATGATTGTATATTATATATAATATATATAAACAGTTATGTTTTATTTATATTATATCATAATTATATATATATAATATACTATATTATTATATATAATATTATATATATATATTTATTATTTATAACACTTATAATATATATATAATATTTATATATATATATATATATAATATATTATATATATATATATATATATAATATATATATATATATATATAATATATTTATATTAATTATTTATTATATAATATATATGTTATATAAATAATATAGCTATATATATTAAATATACAGTGGCGGCTCGAGTGTGTAAACTTGGCATGGAGGGGCTGTAGGTTATTATATATAATATAATATATATAATAATATATATATATATATATAATATATTATATATTATATATATATATATATAAATATATTATATAATAATATATATAACCATTAAAACAATGTATATTAATGACAATGCTAGTAGACAATAATTTTTTATATTTATGTGTAATGTATGCATAAATTACAACTTTGGGGTTTTGTTTATACGATTTGCATGCATTACGAACACATTCTGCAATTTAAAAGACTTGATAACTCTCTTATATGGAAAATAATTATAAAATCAATTTATCTCTTCTACAAATATCTAATATCTTGATAAAGGTAAATTAAAATCACTCAAACCCGCGACTCATTACCTTCATTCTTAATATTTATGTGTAAATGTGTGCATATAATTATGGACTGTTTTTTTTTTTTAATATCTGATTGCATTTATTCGAACACATTGGGTAAAGCATAAATACAGAAAATAAAATTGTAATTGGGTAGAGCAGTGTCTAATTTTACCAATACAACCTCACGAAAATACTGTTCTGATTGCCCTGCTTATCCTATGATTTGGCTCATCTGCTGTAATCTTCTTCTCTCTTCTTCTCTCTCTCAGTGATCTAATCTCTTTACATCTAATCTCTCCCTCTTTTATATCATATATATATATATATATTCCAAAATCTATACTCGTATTTATGTCTTCTGCCCTCAATAGTACCTCAAGTATATATTCATATATTAATATCATACCAATATACTATTCTATATATATCTCAATTATACTAATACGTATTTATATATATATAATATATACAAATTATATATTCATACTCTTTACTCACGAAGCAAATAATATTTTGCTATATTATTATTTTCTCAAACAAAAACAAATATAAACAAAGCTCATCCCACCGTAAATGCGAATAACTGAACTTCTTAGTGTCTTCATGACTCTCTATATAACAAAGTGGATATTAGGTAAGACATTACATGGAACAAATCTAGCCAACTCTGTGGACAAGGTTATGAACACCTAAAATTTATATGTATAGAAAAACTCCAAGTTGCTAATGAAAATAAATAGAAGCAATAACTGGCTAACATTATTTAAAACAAAAGAATACTAATACCCTAGGATTATTTGAATTCTATTAATTATATAATTTTCCCGCCTATATCTTGTCTTATTTTTAAGAACATATAAAATTGGCTTATTTTAGGGCCGCAAAAGTAGAGCCCAAATTTTATTTAATGGAATATATTGAAAAAAATAATCGACGCGACAATTTTGCAGTTGAAAAAGATTCAATTTGGTTGATTTTTCTTAAATTGACTTACTAATTTTTTATGTCATTAAATTTGTTAACCCCATAATAAATATCATTCAGATCAACTCTTACCATTGTGACAAAACAATTTCATATTTCCTGATCAACATCCTATCCTGGCATTTTTAATTGGAGGGCTGGCAGCCCAGGATAAGCCCATAAAGACGAGCCGCTCAACTGTATATATATAAATATATATATATAATATATATAATATATATAATATTAATATATATATAATATATATATTATATAATATAAATATATAACTTTTAATTATATATATTTACACATATATATAATAAATTTCTAAAATATTTTTACAATATTAAGAGAAATAGAACCCTTAGGAACACCTTGGGAAATTAGAACTTGTAAGGATGATGTTTCCCTTAAGCGAACGAATTGTGTTCCGTCAGATAAGTATGACTGAAGCACAATCTTAGTGAAACCATGTCTTCCTAATTTGTTTAGGAGTAGGTTGTGTGAAACTACGAATGCTTTCATAACAATCTAATAGTAACTAGCTACACGATAATTGTTTTTCGTTTGGTGCGTAGGATGAGAGGCATCTTCCTGTTCTGTGGTGCTTTGGTAAAGTTCAAATTGAGTTTGACAGGAAAGCCCATTTTCTTGCAAATAATTTGTAAACTAATTTTTCAATAATTTTACCAGTTTATGAGGATTGAGATCGTACGAAGGTTTTTTGGGAGGGAAGGTCAACACTTTTGGGAACAGGGATGACCCTTGCAATTTTCAATTCAGTTGGATGATGAATTAGTTCAATTGAGTTATTACAGAGGGTGGCTATTGTGGGTGAGATTTCCTTTTAATCGTTAACAATATTTGTAGTATTCCACTTTGGAACTTTCTCAAGTCAGAGATATTATCGCTTCAAAATCACTCCAGCGTCAGATGTTGATATTCTTTCGAACAAAAACCTCAGTTCATTGTGTGGTCTAAAAGAATAAACCATTCCCGAGTTCGGAATTTCCAGTTGTTAAGGTTGTTCCAAGGTTGTAAAGTACGAAATTCAATTCATTGATTTTGTGTTTGCTTGTTCGTAACTTTTCAAGCACCAAAGTTTTTTTTTTTTTTTTTTTTTTTTTTTTTTTTATGACAGTTCAAACTGTTGTTTATTACGCCCCATTGTGGACTGTATAATAATATAATAATATATAATAATATAATAATAATAAAATAATAATAATGAATAATAATAATAATAATAATAATAATAATAATTAATAACTAAATAATAATGAAAATGAGATCAATAATGAATGCATAAATATTTTAATATTGGCTATAATTTTAGGCAATCGAAAAATAATTTGAAATATATATTATATATATACATATAATCTTATATATTATAATATATATATATATTATATAGTATATATTAGGTTACCCTAAGTATATATATATATACCTTATTATATATAATATATTATTATCTAAGATGTGGTATATATATATATATATATTTATACCTAATATTTGCGGAAATATATACATAAATATGACAAATATATAATATAGTATATATAAATTATATTATAATATATCTAAAGCTATATATATACATATAGATAAATATATTATATATATATATATAATTATATATTAAATAATTTATTATACCATAACGGCTAATATTACTAAATTAAGGAAGCAAGTATTTATGTAATAGGGGACCCTGCATATATAGTCTCCTAAAAAACTATTATTGATGCGTATCAAGTAAAACGATATACATTGGTGGAGATTGCTGGTCAATTTTAGTAAACGGAAAACTGTAAAAGAAAAAAAAAAAAAAAAAAAAAAAAAAAAAAAGTTATATTCAAAACTACAATAGCCTACAGCGAAAAGAGATACATTTTTGGAATCCTGGGAACATTTTTACATAGGAAAATGCTTTATACGGCACACTAGGGGGCTCGAGCCGACGGGAAACATAGGGGGGGACGTTTTCCATACCCCGTAGGGGAGGGGCCGGGGAACCCGCGACACCCAAATAACCAAAGAGCGGGGGTTCCCGGAGACTCTCCCCGAGGGGGGAATTAATCCTACGCGACGTAGTTCCCGAAGTGCCGAGAGCACCACCGTACTCTGCCACAAGTGCGGTGATAAGGGCCCTTGGGTACTTCTTTAAGTTTAAAAAAAAAAAAGCAAATTTGATAGAAAGTCTATTTTATTTTAATAGAAAGTTATTTTATTTTAACGAGAAACAAATGTAAAAGGTCTCTAATAGGCCTTCTAATCAGATTACTAGTAGTAATTAACAATAATTTTTTATTTTTTTTTTATTTTTTTTTACATTTTCTTATGTAAAATTTTACCAGAATTCAAAAAATGTATTCCATTTCGCTGTGCCTATGTAGTTCTTTGAGATATAATTTTTTTTTTTTTTTTTTTTTTTTTTTTTTTTTTTTTTTTTACATTTCCGTACTGAAAATTGGACAGCATTTCCACCAATGATTCCGTTTTCAACTGTAGCATTAATATGTTTTCGAGATATATATTGAACTGGATATACTAAACGCTGACCATATATATATTATATATATATATATACTATATATAGTATTATATATATATATATATAATATTATATATATAGTATATATATATTCTATATATATATACTATGATTATATAGGGTCAGGAGTCCTAATAAATTTAGCGTTAGTCTGTTTCGGGAAGTTCAAATCTCTACCCAATTTTAAATATTTTAAGAAAACACCAGAAAGGAATTGGTGGAAATATTTCATAATTCATATCATTTCTTGAGTGTCCAATATTCACACCTTGTTATTATCTAATCTTTCTTCATGTTTATTCTCAAAGAACTTTCCAATTTAACATGCCTCAATTGATAGTTTCATGGGGAAAACGAATTTAAACTTAGAAAAAAGAAAGATATCAAGTGTCTTCATGTCGACTTGCAAACGATTGTCGCTCTGCATTCCTTTTACCCCGGGTTTAGGCCATGGGCATCTTATCTTTTATATATCTCTCTATCTAGACTACTATCAGGGTTACTATTATAATTGGCCTTTTATCACACTAGAACTACTCTATAATATATATACTGATTAATATTATATATATATATATATATTATATATGATATATATATATATATATATATAGTAATATATATAATATAATAATATATATATATATTACATATATAGTATATATATATATATAGTCTCTATATCTTTTCTCTACTATTGAAATACAGAACAAATCAATATATAATTTATGAAAAGTTTAAATAGACTTTCAGTAACATAATATGGTAATGCCCTCACACAGTTGGGGTGGTGTAAGTGTCTCATGGATGTAGTTCCAGAGTATAAATTACCTTGTTTACATTACCAGAGAAATATGAAACATTTAATTTTTTTCCACTGTGTTCAATATTTTTTAACATTACTTATTAATATTAAGTTAACTGATTCAATATTATATTATTATTAATATATCTATTAAATTATTTTAATTTATTTATATCTATATATTATGATTAACATTATTATTATTATTATTATTATTAAATATATATATTATCTATTTGCATTATTATAGCCTATACTATACTAGGGGCTACTATAATACATAATATCAGCTATATTTAATAATATATTATATATATACTATATATATATATATATATATATATTATATATATATATATATATTATAATATAACTATTATATATATATATATATATATATATATATAATATATATATATATATATATATATAATATATTATATATATATATATACTATATAACTAATATTTATATAATAATATATTTGCATATATATATAATATAATATTAGATATACTGATATATCACTATAGGTATGACTCCTATTACAATATAGATTATTATAAATACTACCTAAATATAATCATATATATATATAATACATACTACTAATTAGGGCAGATTACAATTTGGGAGGGCAAGAAAATAAAAAATTAAAGTCGTTTTTTTGTGAGTGAAGGTCAAAAATGTGCCTTATATGTGTACTATCTTTCTACCAAATAAATTTTAATAATCAAGTTTTTTCCTTATCTATTATAATCCTATTATGGTCAATTGGTAAACATTTGCGACTTTGATTATATGAATAGTTGAACAAATTTCCAAGGAAAACAGGTGATAACTTTAATACTAAACCAAAGAAAATTTTGCTTCAAAGAGTGACTTACTTATGCTTAGACAAGATTAATGAAAACACGTTACCCGATAGGAACTATTTTTCTGAAAATCAACATTAAAAAATTAAAAAAAAAGCTTCAACCAACAATACATTCATAATATCTTGCTTCGACTTAAACTTTCCTAGACAATTTTCAAATTTTCTCGCTTGCTTTCTCTGAGCCATCATAATCGAATTCCTTTTTCTCCGTTTCTACATGGGTATTTTACACTTTGCCAAGAAAGCCTCATGTTTACTGTTCATCAACACCCTCTCTATGACTGTCCATGACATGGCCACGTGAAACTTGCATTGGCTCTAAATAGTACAGAAGTACTTTCTCGATATTTTGAGTTTTACAATAAGACAAAAAAAGACGGAATTAAAATTCTTCGACTCAAATACGATGTCATATAAGAATAAGGATACTGCCGGACAATCACAATAAGGAAACATTTCTACTTACCTGCTTAAGATTACAGAACAGGGAGCAGTTGAAATATATTAAAATATAATAAGGATTATTCTTGTCTATACTGAATTACCTTTTGACCTGGTATTAAGCTAAATTAGCCCGGATACAAAAGGCTTATCCTAAATTTTAGGCCTAACGGAGTTATTGCACCACATTTTACAGAAAAAAGGTCAGTTTGAAATATATTTTGGACCTGGAATTAGGTCCCCCGGGGTACAAAAAAGTTTATCCTAAATTTAGCCTAAAGTAGTTATTTACATTTTACAGAGAGAGAGCAGTTTCGTATCTGAAGGAGTTGCGGTTGTTGTGTTTCCTCGGTTGCGATGTCAAATAACAAAAAGATCAACACCCATCTCTCCTACATCTTATAAAAAAACGAAATATTTTCTATTTTCTCGGCGAATAATATAAAATTAATAATAATGTTATTTGGTATTTTAAAATCTACTAAATATTTTAATAAAATACATGTAAGTTAGCAGAGAAGAACTTATTTTTTTTTTATACTTATTCCATTTTTTTGTGTTACTCTTCTACTCGCGTGGCAGCTTGGTGTAGTCTAGGGCTTGCTTACGATTTACTGATTTATTGCTTTAAGTACCTAAAATATATGTTTTTAATAAAATTTATAACATTTAAAAATCAGAAAGTTATTTTAAAAAACAGTTCATTATTAATGCTAAAAAACTATTTCATTATTACAGTTAATACATATTTTTTGCTTCACACACCAGATCTGAACATGCTTTTATGCCAATTTTAAGCAAACTTTGAAATCCTTACTCATAAATTATTTAGGTAAAAACTTTCCCTGATTATTTAAGGATTTTAATAAATTTACTGATATAACGACAACACAAACATACTGCGTGTGTGTGTAGTGTCATGTTGGTGTGTGTGTTGTGTGTGTTGTGTGTGGTTTGTGTGTGTTGTGGGTGTTGTTGTGCGTAGAGTGCAGAAACATTCGCTCTCACAAGTATACTAATAAAAATAAAAAATAAAATGATTTATAAATATAAAGACATTACATGTGTAAGTGAGTGTGCGGATGTGGGTTGGTGTGTGGGTCTCTTTTTATGTATGATGTTGTGGTGTGTGTGTTTGAGGGTCTCTAAATATAACATCAATATTCCAACTCATAAATTCAATTTAATATCAGTATAATAGAATAAATAAAAAATAAAATAAAAATATAAAATATTAATCAAAGATAAATTAACAAATAAAATAAGTAAAATAAGTATTAAAACAAAATATAAAAACATAAATGTTAATTAATATATAGGTGAGTTAAGCAGTAAAATAACAATGGGAGTTTAACAGTAACGCGATTAT